>JAMKCH010020546.1:0-21550 GCA_023653785.1 Ophioderma brevispina | reverse complement strand
AGATACAGATATAAAAATGTACCGTTTTAGTGGTTAACCATCATATTAGCAAAGTAGGGGAATAGAGGGTTTGCACTATGCATATCTCGTAGCATAAAACCACAGTTTGTTTTTCCACGGTAACTTGATGGTCAGTGTGACAAGTACCAGGCTCTCATATTAAGAAGAGAATACAATAGCAAAAACTGGAACCAGCACCTTTAATAAACATGATTATGAATTTAAAGTTAAGGCAAACTTTGTGTGCCTCTGATTACAGCTGCAACTTGTTTGCCGATGTGCACATTAACACTGTGTGAAAGCTCTGAAATCACTCCTTACTCTGTGGGACAAGTGTATAATGTGCTATGCCTTTTTCTTTTCTTTTTGTGAAATGAGCAAGTGATGTCAGTATTATGGTGACAATTTGGACCCAGTAAATTTCACTTTTAGCAATCCACATTCAGGCAGGGGGGAGAACGGGGGGTGGGTGGGTGGGGGGGGGGGTTAGGGAGATAAGAATTGGGGGGAAATCGCTCATACCCCCTTGGTACTGCCTCACCAACCAGCTTACAAGCCCTTTTTTGGCATCTGTATAACAACTTACAGTCTGCCATGTGTGATACTCAGTAGGGGTTGTTTCCATAAGATACCAAACTCCACCCACTTATTTTCTGACACTCTTATGAATTTGGAAAGTGGGTCCAATGGGTCACCTAATAGGGAGTTTTCCGTAACCTGACCCATCTGACACTTTTTTTTCTGACAACTATTAATTCAGAAACCTTACGGAATAAACCTATTATGCTTTATTCCATGAAGGGTTTCCAAATTGTCACTCTGCCATCCCCTATTTTAGGGCAATTTTGGCTGTCTCTCACCCAAAACCCCCTATTTTTTCAGTCCTCTGTCACCGAATGCCCCCCGGGGTTGTGGAAGTGCGAGCCTTGCACCCATTTCAAGGTGAGTGCCCCCCCCCACCGGGTGACCAAGTCCTTAATTTTCTATTAGGAAATTAAGCTTAGCTTTTTACCAACACCAGTATTTGTATGGGGACACGCATAATGTAAATGCAAAAAAGGTGATTTGTTAGAAATTGAGGGCTCCGTCCCCACTGAATTTCCAGACAGACATGAGCACCAGCAAATAGATGGGAATTAAGCTAAATGTTTTTTAATAATTTGATTTTGTATGTTACTAGAGATTATTTGTCACAAAAATGATGGTTTGCATTGCAGAAAGTTCAATAATCTGGATTAAAGTAATTAATTAAAAAAATCAAGTAAAATTGTAGTCCTTGTCTGTGTGGTTGTATTATTAGGTATTGATTTAGGAATTAGGGTTACTGACTAGTGGGTTTTTTTTTTCAATTTATGAAAAGCAACCCTTTTTAAATTTTATAATAGTGTTTTTACCTTCGAGTCAGTGACTTCAGTGTGTAATGCAATAGTCGCAGCGTACGCACGCGCATGTATAAAGGCGGCGTGAAAATATACACGCAAAACATTTGTCAGAATGCTGTGACGTCACTGACTCGAGGAAGGTAAATGGAGTAGGCCTATAGCTATCCAGGGACTGACTTTTGAAATAAGTTTGGTGCTCGGTAAAAAGCTCTCCTGGTCATACCAGGGGGAGCTTTGAGGGTGCGGATTTCCCAAAAATGGACCTTTTTTCCAAAATGTGGACCTTTTCACAATAGAAGGGGTAAATTTGGCAAAAGTGGACCTTTTTCCCAAATATTGCCCTTTTTTGACCAAAAAAAGCCTAAAAACCCTATTTTTTCTTTTTTTTTTTTTTTTTTTTTTTTTTTTTTTTTTTTTTCCCCCCCCCCCCCCCCCCCCCCCCCTCACCGGCTATGGCCCTGGATAGAGCAGAATCCCAAGGGGACCTTCAAATCACTCTCCTACAAACTGCTTAAGGAGAGCTGTAGGTGAGCTATAGCTCTCACTCTCCTTAAAGTCAGTCCCTGGCTATCCTTTTTTTTAATATTTATGGACTATTGAACCTAAGAGAAGATTTCAGTAGCTTCCCACAATGCATTGCTTCCAATGGAGGTTTTTGTACAGGTACTGATGTGAATCGTTAGTGATGAAACATGGCTAAATTGACAGTACTGATCACAAACTTTCATTTTAAGAGTGTTTTATCTCTAACGATTCACATGGCAACTTGTACAAAAACTGCCAATGGAAGCAATGCATTGTGGGAAGCTACTGGTATCTTCTCTTATTGAACCTTATGACAAGAGAGTTTGACCCAACTTGCACTTTAAAAAGTGCGACTCAAGCACGCTATGCAGTAAAGCTGATGCTCTATAGTGTGTAAAAGCTTTATTATGGGACTTACAAAGTTTTTTGAAAAAAAAAAGAATGCACCTCTGGTGATTAAAAAAAATCCCCATGGCGCTGGTGAGTAAAAATATTGCCCCACTGGTGAGTAAAAAATTGTCCCACTGATGAGTAAAAAAAATGACCCACTGGTGAGTAAATAAAAAAATGCTCCACTGGTGAGTATAAATAAAAAAAATGCTCCACTGGTGAGTAAATAAAAAAACTGCTCCACTGGTGAATAAGAAAAATTGCCCCACTGGCGAGTAAAAAAAAATGCTCCACTCTTGGCGCTGATGAGTAAAAAAATGCCCCATGTCACTGGTGAGTAAAAATGCCCCACTGATGAGTAAAAAAAAAGCCCTACTGTTGAGTTAAAATTTTAAAAAATTGCCCCACTGGTGAGTAAAAAAAAATGCCCCACTGGTAAAAAAATGCTATTGGTAGCCTAGGATTGGCCAGGGCTAGACTAGGCTAGGCTCTTCTGGGACTGGGAGGCTAGGCTTAAGTTGGGCTAGGCTATGTACTATACTGTGTGTCATTCAAGTTGAAGGTGACATCATACTGCGTCTCTGCGTCTCACAGGCGTCTCGCCTTTATTCGCGCGCGCATCATGCTATGATTCCAAACATAGCGCGCGCGATTCATGGCTGTGCACACAAAAAGGGCAGATTGACGTTCACCTTCAACTTAAGATGAAAGACTATAGGCTAGGCTATGCTGAGACTGGGAAGTAATCCATGGCTATGCCATGGCACACACACACACCCACAATTGTTTTTTTCTGAAGTATTTTCCTATAGCATTTCATTACCGATTTATACCCTACCCAGACCTAACTAGGGCTACGTCCAATGCGCATCCAGTCCCCAACAATATGTTAATTACAGAAGATATTTAAAGTCTAGACTAGCAAAACTAGGACAGGTAAAGGGGGCTAACTATCCTTCCATTGCACCCAACTCAAAGAGTTTTTTACTCCTCAAACATGACGAGTAAAAAAATGCCCCACTGTTGAGTAAATAAAAAAAATGCCCCACGGCACTGGTGAGTATATCAAAATGCCTCACTTGGTAAAAAATGCATTTGTTAGGCTTGGGCAGGGCTAGACTAGGATGGCTAGGATGGGGGAATGGGATGGCTATCAATCATGGTACACACACTGTTACACAAACAAGTATTACACGGCACACGTATGTCCCATAGCATTTATTATTGATTTATACCCTAACAGGCCTAAATAGGCTACATCCAAGGGCATCCAGTTCTGTCCACAATTATGCTTTATTACAGAATCTATATAAAGACTAGCAGGACTAGCCTCACTAGGTCTAGGGAAAGGTATTACATTGTATTATGGGGGCGCTAACTATCCTTCAATCGACAACCTTAACTCAGCTCTGTCCAAGAGTTGGATTTTGAGGTCAGTTTTACCGCGACTTACTCAATTTCCCGCCAAATTATTACCCACCCAACGGCCAAGCCTTACCTGATGCTGATGCACACAACAAATTCCACACATTCGGATTCGTTTCACTTGCCACTTCAAGCGAATATCGAGTAAACAAAACATTACGTGCGGAGTAGGTTGATGATGCCATCATACAAAGGTTAAATACACAGGAAAACTTGCACTGAGTTCTTCATTTGCTCGGTTTTTAAATAAAGGACTTTAAAGTGGCCCTGATTCATTACCATTTTGTAAATTTCACACGAAAGCATTAAAAGATGGTCTTATCAGAGGCATATTGTCCGATACCCAATTTGTTTTCATTCTGACGTCTATGATTCAATATTAATCAATAATACGTTTGTTGGAGCTGTTTTAAACATACATTAGTAGAGGAAGTATATTCTGATTATTTGAGGTTATCTATTTATTTATTATGAGATTAGCGAGTATGGTGATTTACTCCGAGCGTTAATGTTAAACCAAAACGCCTATGCTTGGTGGTCATGCCATCGCACCGTAAAAGTCGCGCACGCGCAGAATACATTTTCCGCTTTTCGGCAACCAAACAGAAGTGTAGCAGGCATATATAGTATTATAGTCTCGTAATATTGTTTGAACAAGCTACGCAGTTACCGACTTGTTGGGAAATGTACACGGGCGCATCGCGTGTCTATTTTAAGGGACACACCACCATTAGGTGGACAGAGCTATATCTGTCCGAGGTTTATCACGACTGTACTGTAGTACCTCTTTTGTGTTATAAATGTGAGATATTCTTATAATTCTGTGATTTGTTGATCAAATTTATGTAGCAGACAGGATTGAATGGGTACTGACAATGAAAAGAAAACATCGAAATTTGAATGCAAGTCTGAGTGTGATCGGCGTTATTACACACAAGGTGATGCGAGGCTAAGAGTCGGAAGTTAACCGTGAAAATACGGCATCTATAAAATCAGTAATATCTAAAAATCTAAACCTAATTGTTATCGTCAATTTGGATATGTTGTGGAGCAAATTTCTACTCTTTGTATTCATATAATCCGTATTTTCCAAAACGAGAGGTAACTCGCGTTATAGCCATTAATCTGACCATCATTTTACATACATAGTCGATAGAACGCGTGCAATGGTGGTGTGGTACCCTTTAAGCGGGTGACAAGCGTGGCGCGAGTCTCGTTATCCAGTCCGTTGGGTTGGTACAGCACTATCAACAGCTTATTGAATTTTTATCTATTCTTCTATTTTCTAAAACACTATATGTTTAATCATAACCAAAATTGATTTCGGGTTTCTCTTCGTATTCCTCTCTATGGGCGAACAAAAGCAACTATTTAATTCAAATAACGGGCTCAAACACGCGCCGCAGCATACTGGTTCACGGTCAAGGTAGCAACGGATATTCTCCCAAAATCGCTAGTAGGCCTAACATTCATGGCTTTTTTAAACTGATTTTCTATTTCTATTTTACCTCGCAATCTTTGTAATTTATTATCAGCAGGTCCTATACGATATTTCAAGAAATTATATATAACACTTTCTCATTTTCTTTAAAATCCTAGATTTTACTACACTTGAAGTGCGTCGGGGAGGGGGGGGAGAATCGCGTGTCTAACGCGCAAAGTTGTCAAATATATGCATATAGTCCGGAAAACTCCCGACTTTCTGTTACAGACAAATCTCAACCAAATGGGGTGTACTAGATGAATCAATTTGGACACGTTTAGAAATCGTTTTATACTTTTTTATTGTTATGTTGATTTTGTCATTCTGAGCAGATTTTAGAGAATTCTTTATGGCACTAAAAGGTCCGCATGCACCTGAAAAGTGGCTAAAATTCGAGCAAAATTAAAAAGGGCTTTTTTGTTATGTTTTTTATTTCTATTCTTTTTTGACATGAAAAATCATAGCAGAAGCTACGATTTATAACCTATTAAAATGTCATACGTTTTTAAATCAAGTTAAAATGTTGTTAACACTAACATCGCAAGGTAAACTACAAAATATGATTCTTTAGGCCACTTAAAAGTGCCGTCGGAACTTTGAAAGGCTTAAGTCTGGTCAAAAATAGAGGAAAAACGACGCCTAAACTCAAAAATCGTCAAAGTGTGTGGTTTGCGTATCGGTCGATATTCTTTGAGAAAGCCATATCTCGAAACTAAAAATGCTAACGAAGTAAATTTCGACGACCAATTTTAACTTTTTATTAGCTATCGTTTGACACATCATTAATGTGGGTTCAAAAATAATTCTCGCTTAAAGGGTACACACCACCATTAGAGTGGACAGAGCTTATATCGGTCCCGAGGTTTATCACGACTGTAGTACGCATCTTTTGTGTATAATTGTGAGATATTCTTAGTAATTTCTGTGAAATAAAAAAAATGTGATCAAATTTATTTTAGTCCGACAGGATTGAATGTGTACGTGACAATTTTGAAAAGAAAAATACATCGAAATTTATGCAATCTGAGTGTGATCGGCGTATTTACACGCAAGGTGCATGCGAGGCTAGAGCAGGCGGTGACACTGTGCGCAAATGCCCATAGACGATTTGCAGGCATAGTAATGCAGTGAGATGAATCTTGAAAAGAAAGCCAAAAATGTTGCAATCATCGCCGGTTGAAAAATTATCAAATACCACCTTTAACGGCGAGTGTAAATGCAATAATGGTAGGCTTATATCGTATTTTTACATAAAAACGAATAATCCCAAGCCCTACATTTTGATGGCCTTCTTTACAATACTTTAGAAAAACATACTTTTCAACATTGAAAAAATAAAATTTTTAGCTTTTCTTTTGTCAGGATTAATATCATTGCCATAGTAACTCGCCACCCATGTATGAAAGTAACCTGATTAGTTTAGCAGTATGACGTACGGAAATGCGTAGCGGAACAGCTCCACTTACGACCGAAGATCCATAAGTAACGGATTTCATGCAGATCATTGTGCAGTATGCATCCACTTCGTTGACGAGTAGTCCTTCCCGATTATTTGAGGATCCCTGCTAAGAGTCTGAAGTTAACCCGTGAAAATACGGCATCTATAACAATCAGAAATATCGAAAATCTAACCTATTGTTATCGTCAAATTTTGATATGTTGTGGAGAAATTTCTACTCTTGTTTCATATCATCCGTATTTCCAAAACGAGAGGTAACCCGAGTTATAGTCCTTATTCTTACCATCATTTTACATACAAAGTCCATGGCGCGTGCAATGGTGGTGTGTACCGTAATCGTTGTGCTAATCGCTGTCCCTACAGCATGCGTCCTTACGCACACACGAGCATTTCGCAAATCGTTCAAACAATTATTACTCAGACTATCGTTAGTAGGGCTAAACTATAGTAGGCCGTCTAGGCCAGTACTAGAGGCCTACTGTGTATGTATCACTATCAATCATATCGCAGGGAACAACAATCATGGGATGGTATCATCACAGATCAGTGAGTGAGTGTCTGGCTGCCCGCCCATACCATGATGAATACCATGAGTGACATGGTCCATGATGAAACGCCTTTTATAACTCTGTGGATGAAACGCTTATAAAAATACGGTAAAATTCTTGTCGTGAATCAAGTAAGGCCTATTTGTATTTAGAGTTCACAATCTTGAACATTAATTCAAACAAATTACTCTTCTATAAGGCTGCAGCAGACTGATGCCTCAGTCAATGTTCGTCTGCCAACTGACAAAATTTAGGTTTATCAGCCATCTCGTCTCATAATCTAGTAATAGTGCTGGGCCGACGATTACGAACTTTGGCAGTGATTTTAGGCGTTTTTTTGTGCCGAAACACCCGGTTGCCGAAATACCCGACTGCCGAAGTTCCCTACTCTGTTGTGCCGAAATAACCCGACTGCCGAAATACCCGGTGCCGAATTTACCAAATTGTCGGCAGTGCCGAATACCGGGCATCGGCAGAGGAGAAGGGAAGTGGAAAATAACGTGCTGTTGAGGTGTAGACACGTTTTTTACGACATTTTCATGAGTTTTAGTGGACAATGCTCAATGACACTCATTAAAAATCAGACCTTTGCATTAGGAACAAGCATGATGGTAATAGTAGATGAAATACGATCGTTACGCCAATAGCACCCACATAGACCCCATGAAGACCCCGTTCGTTTAGCAAGGTACCCGAATTCGGAAACAATGTGTACGTTATATGCATTGATTTACATATGGCTCCTATTTGTAAGATCATTGCCCATTAGGCCGGTGGCTCACTGGGTTAGGTTTAGGGTTGGGGTTATAGGCCTATAGGACCTCGGGTTAAGATTACGGTTTAGGAATTAGGTTAGGGTTTTGGTTATAGTTAGTGTCGGCGGTGATACAAAAGTTGAGTTAACCTATGTGATTTTCTACTGACAAATAGGGGTTATGTGTTTTATTTTTTTTCTGATGGAGGGGGGTCATTGAAATTTATTATTCAGTAACCCAAGCACCTATGCTGCATATCAGCAGTAGCCTAAATCATATGATGTACCTATAGTGTGGTGGGGATGGTGCACGGTTTCTATGCGTAGGGACTATGTAACTTTCCATTGGGGTTATGCATTTTCCAAACACATCTTCAATTTCCTCTTGCAACCTCCCTTGTAAATCATTAACGGGCCCAAATTATATTTAAAGTTAATCATAGCCTGTCGTACTGAGATGGTCAACTGAACACCTATTTCGTTGTCATCATGTGTCCGTACAGCCAATTAACATAAGAACTTATTAATTCCAACAACCCGACACGCTGTAAAATGATCATCTGTGCCGAACTAATGGGGATAACCCTTTGATTTAGGCAGCAAGAGTGACCCTGCCGTTCGGCAGGGTAATGACGTGGCCCCCGCAATTTTCGGCATGAATAATGCCGAAACACCGGCGTTCGGCCGATACCCCTCCGGACGGCAAGGTCATCTGCCCGAATGACCGCGGCATTTCGGATTAGCCCGGTATTCGAAGCAAGCGCAACTCTCAGACCTGCCGAAGAACCCGGGCATTCAGCAGAGGAGGGAAGTGGAAAATAACGTGGATGTTGATGTGTAGATCACGTGTTTACCCATTTTCGTGATTTTATGGACATTCTACACTGAAACTCTTAAAAAATAGACTTTTGGCATTTAGGAACAATCCTGGAGGGCACATGTTGTCCATTGGATACAACGAGCACATGTGGTCCAGTTCGAGCCCCACTGAGGTCAATTAAATGTGTTTCGCCCTTGAATTGAGTAAGGTGCTTACCTCGATTACTCCTCTTTACCCACAATCCCGGGTAAAAAGTTGTTGGAACATTAATTAACTCAGGGTTAAAATTATGTGCTTATTTTACAGTGGGGCTGTGTTGGCACGATGCCTGTTCTTAAATGAAGGCTGGATTTTGTTCCTCGAACCTTACCCTTCCCCACCCCATCAATCATGTTGGGGAGGGAGAGTGACAGATGTTGAGACATGAGGTGGCATCAACATTGAACAGGGGGGAGAGAGGGTGATTTTTTGAACGAGACGTGCCATTATGTTCTAACCATTTTTTCCCGGATTGCAGTGTATTATATAAATGGTCACCGGCATTATTCAATGCTGGGAAGGTAACAGAACTCGCTGTAGATGAGGCTTTTGTGGCGATTCCCACTACAGCAACATTACCTATATGGTGGAGTCTGGCCCTCGCTTCGAAAGGGAGATGGGCACTCCGCATGTGTTACACAGGTCCGTCCCCTATACCTTTACCTGTAATAAGTAGACGTAGTACGATCTGTAACGCCAAAAGCACCACATAGACCCCATGAAGAAGAAGAGTCCCGCCGTTCGTTTAAGCAGAGCCGACATTGAAATAATGTTAGGCCTATCTACATATGGCTCCATTGCAAAGGTTCCCCTTTATTGATTCCCCGGTATTGATTAGGCTGGTTGCAAACACGGGTTAGGTTAGAGTTGGGGTATAGGCGTCTATCGGACCTGGAGTTAGATAGGGTTAGGAAGTAGGTTAGGGTTTGGTTATTAGGGTGCGCTGAGTGCGGTGAGTACAATATGGCATTTTCTACCCCGTTTCTACTTGAAAAATAAGGGGTTATATGTTTTAATTTTTTTTTCTGGAAGGGGGGGGGGGGTTATGTTAAATTATTTTCAGTCAACCAGCACTATCTGTAATCAGCAGTAGGCCTAGGCCTAATCATAGACTCGTTGTACCTAATGTGTGTGTGCAGGTGGGGTGTGTGGGTTATATGCACTAGGGCCTATGTAACTTTCAATGGAGTCAAGGTTATGCAATTTTTTCCAAAAAACATCTTTCAATTCCTGCGACCCCTCCCTTGAAAATAATGACCAGGGCCCTAAATTATTACTTAAAAAGCTAATCTTTAGCTGCGTGGAGATGAGTCAAACTTGCACACCTATTTAGTGTTATCCTGTGTCCGTACAGCCAATAGAATAAGCAATTATTACATCCAACAAACGCACGCTTTTGTTAATCAGGATTCTCTGTGCCGAATACGGGGATAACCACATTGCTTTGGCCAAGTAACCATGCCGTACCGCATTTTCGGCATGAACAATTGCCAAAACGCCGGGCGTTTCGGCATAGACCGCGGTTTATTTCGGCGCAGCAGCGTTTAGGCCTAATTAGTCTGGTGAATGGTGGGGGGACCACATTCTTAAAACATTTTTCAGTCGGGGGGATCTAATATTTTAGAAGGAATCTTTTTTGCCCATTCAAGGCATGTAGGCTATTTACTACCTGCCATAAATATTCAATAGTTTGCTTCATCAATGTGTTTTTAAAAATCTTTTTTAAGGTTTAACCAAAGGGTGACTCTAATTCAAACAAACCTTTTAAGGCCGTTTTTCATACTTCTAAGCATATAGGATTTATTCGGTAAAAACACATTTGAATTTCAAATGTTTATTCATCTTTGCGAAGAGAAAATGTCGCCTTTCTGAAAGCGAGTACTAACAAGGCTAATGACGAGAACACACCCAACCCAAGGCATCCGCCACCATTCCCTTTATTAAAAAAAACAAAGAAAAATTGTACTATTTTGTCAATCTCAATTTGATTGCTGTAGGTATTGTATGTTTATCCATCAAAAATTGTTTAGATAGACATTCCTAAATATTTCAAGGCGCTTTTATTAAACTTGAGCTATGAATTCTACGCATGTGCTATAGACATATTGTAATGTAATTTTAAAAAACAAAACCCGTACAATTCAATTTTTAAACGCCAACTATCAGCGATTTTTTTTGCAAAATGAAACAAATCGAGCCCCGCTTTTTTCATCGAAGTCATTTTTGCACTGTTGTACGGAAATTGTATATGTAGAAGACCCTGGAAGTGCTACGTAACACATTTGTCAAGCAGTGACCATTTTTATGTCAAATTGTTTACTAATAAAAGTTCGGATCAGACTTTTTAAGGCCCAGAAAAAGTCGTAAATGGAATCTTCAATACCGCTTTACAATGCTTTAGTATTTCTGTGTTTTCACAAAGACTGTATCTAATTTTGCTATATGACACTAACATAACACTACAATTTAGAGACAAAATCGCATTTTGATTTTGAAAAAAAATGCCTTATATGGGCATTAACATAAGCATTAATTTGTTGTCTCTTTGTGTGAAACCACTTCAGATTTTCAAATTGTTAGTAAATCAAATGTGCATGTGTATACCCTGTTTCCATAATGCAAGTTCCTTTTTATGAGGAGTGGACCACCCCACCCCGTGCCTCTTGCGCTGCCGATTATTGTCCAATTTTTACCTTTACTCAGGCCCGCTACAACGACCGCCCCCCCCCCCCATTCCACAAAGGGCAAAAGGTCACTTTTTCTGATTTTTTTGTAATAAAAGTCCAAATTTAGAATTTAAGTCAATTAAGCGCCTTTAAACCAATGACGACCTCTAAATTTAGGATTTCTTGGGCGCCACCGCCCAAGCTTCCAAGTGCCCGCCAGGGGGTGGGGGGCCGGCCGAAGGATAGCGTCGGTTTTGCCGTTTCCGTAGGTTTAGCACGTAAACACGAAAACTTGACAAATCTTCTAAAGTCGAAAATATGTTTATATCACGTATTTTTCCACTCAATCCGTGGAGTTGAAGACTCAACTCCAGGTAAGTATTTCTTTTGTATGAATAACGGTACAAACCGGATCCATTTTGAACGAGCTTGCTTGACCTCATGTTCAATCGCAAGGGTCGCCGCTATTTATAGCTGCGGACCATGATGTACCAGGCCCGGTACCAGTTTAGCCATGCACCACCGTGGAATGATTCGTGACCTGCATGTAGCAATCCTCTCATGTCCGTTCCTTAAAACGATGTGATGATAGTTTTGGCAGCACAATTATGCACCACCAATTAAAGCAAGGCAATTTAAATCGGCCGCGGCTCCGTACTGGAATTCCCACTCGCCACCACTGATCTATTTATAAAACGCGCACAGTGACTTCACTTTTCAGGCTCGTCCAATGAATCGTTCGGCTGTTTTGCGCTATATGAAGCTTGGACGCCCCGCCCTGTGCCCTCTTTGGATTGATGTATAGCGCCATCTGTTGACAACTGGTTAATGGCTACGGGCTGGGATAACTCCGAATTTTGCAAATTGCAATTTTAAACAAAAGGTCGAGATTTGGGATCTTGCAGTTGCATTTATTTTGTCAAGCAAATGTAAGAAATAGCAGAGCTTAGAAGGATAGTGTGCCGTTCAATGTTTAGCATTGTTTCAGCTTACAAGTATTCTTTTCGAAATTAATCTGAGAGAAAGTGTATTTTGCATGATGAATTTTCGGGTACTGTCACGCAGTGCATGAGTGATTCGCCTAGTAAAAGGAAAGTTCTACCGCATGACCGTGATGAACGTTTTTATTCTTCTGCCAGTTGGGTGTACTCGCATCACGGTAGAAGAACTTCCTTATACAATAACCTGTAGCAGTGTAAATGAATAGGCTCCGAAGAAAAAGGTTTCGCAAATATTCGTAGCTAATAAAAAGTGTTTCTCATATTATCCTTGCTCGTAAAACAAGGGCACACACACTTACCTGAGTCTGAGAAGGTATTTTATTATTAATAGATGCATAAAATTCATAATTAGTAATTCTGAGATACAAAATTCAAGGGAAATCCTTCCATATATAATTGTATAGTTCCACAACAAGACTACAGCGGCAATACTAGCGCCATTACTCAACATGTGAAAGCAAATTGTAGATGTATATTTTGTTTATTTCTAAGCCTTTTTTGCAAATCACTGTCGATGATTTGTATTATTATAAGGACATTAGCAACAACTTGGGTGAGTAATTTTATTTGAGTTGTATTGTGAATTCAGTAAATCTGCTACTACACGTTTTTAAGTACACTCTTCTGCAAACCTAAAATAGAGCGGTCCATAATGAAAACGTCATTCCGATTAAAGAATGCGTCTGATTTGCTCGTATATTCAGGGTTGCATTGCGAACTAGATTCGCCCGAAAGAGTGAAAATATTTGAAATTTGCAGGAATAGCTTAAAAGCGAAGGATAAGGCTGTAGGACTCTCATAAGGTATATTTTCCAACTGAAACATTGACAGAAAAGAAAGGAAGAAAACAGCAGTGTTCAATGATATTAAAGGGGATGGTCTGATTTAAGTATATGAAATTTTCATCTTGATAGAACATTTGGCCTTCACTCCAAAACCTCATATGTAAAGTTTCGTGCCGATATTTCAATCCGTTCTGATGTGACGGCTTGAAACGTGATTTTGTAAGCCCCATAGAGTACTGTGTAAAACTAATATTGGTCGACCAAAATGGAGTGCACTTTCGCTCATAACTCCCAAACCAAACATCATTTAGCCCTAAGATTCACAGAGTAAATGAGAAAAATAGTAGCTTTCTTCTGATACCAAAATTCCGACCACTTCCGGTAAAATCTGGGCTTCTGGGGACGAGGCTATTAGTGATCGGGCCATGGACCTTTAATCTCCAACTCCATTCAAATATCAAATATCATGTTAGTAAAGGGATTAGCAGTGATAATGCGAGAGAATGGAAAAAAATGTGGAAATGCATTTTTTAAACTTATAAATTGGGGATAAGTGTGTACAATTCCATATAACTGATCTAATGTAGAAACAAACCACCAAATAGTGAAAAGAATGAAGTATTTCATGAAATTTGTCATACCGTCGCCCGCAAATAGACATACAGCGAAGGCGTCTCAAAATCTGCAATAAACAGCTGATTGTGGTTTACACCAGTACAGAATAAACAAAGATCAATAATATTTGTGTTTGAGGTCAAACTGTATTGGTCATGATGAAAATCTGTGATATTCACCGGGAAAGGCTTTTTTTATCTCAAGTCGGAATTTTGATACGCACGTATAGAAATTACAGAATCGGATAAAAAGTACCGCCTTGTTTTTAATACATGGATTTCAAGCCAACCACTTGCAGGTTATGTTCGCATATCCATGCCAGTAACCAAAATATAAAAATATGAATTTGATGATTTTTTTCGATGTTTCGGATTAGCAAATCGCTGCTAATCCCTTAAGTGTCCGTACGGACTGTCACTGTCAGTAGTGACTAAAAATGTTTGATTTTGTCATTATTAGGTCGCATTTAGTCCTATCACTTGCAGGGTATGTTAGGATAGATACTTGTTACAAAAAGGTAAAATCTGATTTTTATGATTTTTTTCGATTTTTGGATTTAGCAAATCACTGATAGTGCCTTTAAGCGTCGGCCACGACTCCCAATGGAGTGTCCGGTTCTTTTTGCACATACCACATGTCATGGGTCTGCCTTATTCGCTGACACTTCCCCCTCCACCCGGTTCTCCATGTTTTGGATCCCAAGATTTATACCTTCAGACCATTCAAGCTGCCTTCCATTTCCAAAACTTTTCCTTCAGACCTTCCATTGTCTCACATCATCAAGACCAAGTCATCAACATACAACATCTCACTCATCAAACCTCTCTTGCATTCAATTTCTCTGTAACCACATCAATCACAATTGCTAGTACCAACAGTGACAGTACTGAACCTTTATTCACCCACCTTCACCTCAGACAACTCAGACCCCACTCTAACTCATACAAACCCATCATCACTCTAACCATATATTGCCTATGGTATACCCCTCTTCCTCATCGCCCACTCCATCACTTTCTTTGGGACTCTATCAAATGCCTGAAGTCTCCATATCCACAAAACACACATTTTCTTCCTATTAGCTCAATATTCCTCCTTCAACTCCTCAAAATAAACACTGCATCTATCGTTCCTTTCCCTGGCATAAACAAAATTGCATCTCATCCACTTCCACTATTCTCTGAATTCTATTCTCTAGTACCTTCTCCACAATTTCCATTGCATGCTCCTTACAGTCTACACTGCATAATTAAATCTGTTTATGTTTTTACAGGAAAGACGCATGTAAATAATGCCAGTAGATGGCAATAATGGCGTCTCGGACAGATAAAGATAGCAGGTTTGAGTCTACATTCAGGAAGTTAGACTTTGTATTGCAGCAAATATTAGGGCCATCAGCAAAACCAGCAGAAGATCTCAAGGTGGACAGATTTCTGGATCAAATACAGCTGCAGCTGCAACATGCAGGTAATTGGAATTTGAACAACACTACTGGTGTGGTTCGGCCGTTTTGTGACTGATGAATTTTGCAGCCTTTGTGAAATAAAGTGCATGTGATGCTGCACTTTATTCTGTAAGACTGCTTAAATTCATCAGGGTCACTAGGTCACAAAATACCCTAATTGCTTAAATCTTAAGTCATCATAAAAAATAATTTTAAAGAATTGAATCCTAAAAGATACATTCAGAGATCCGCCCCACACGCGCTCAAATAATCAGTGGATAATAACGAATGAGAAGAGGGCTAGATGTTTATCTGGAGATAATTACTGCAAATTTTAAAGGAGAATGGCCCGATTTAATTGTATAAAGTTTTCATAAAGATGAATCTTTATTGAATGGCCTTGACCCTAAAACCCCACTTGTAAAGTTTCACACTGATATTTCAATCCATTTTGATGCAAGAGCTAAAAATGTGATATTGTAAGCCCTTAGAATATTTTGTAAAACTAATATTGGTCGACCAAAATGGAGTGCATTTTCAGTCATGACATCCAAACCAAGCATCTAAGATTTCACAGGGTACTAGTAAATGAGAAAAATAGTAGCTTTCTTCAGACACCACAATTTCGAACACTGCCTGTAAAATCTAGGGTTTCAGGAACAAGGCTATTACCGATCGGGCCATGGACTTTAAGTGAAATGAATTTTAAAGAGATTTGTCCAAAAAGTAGCATTTTTCAGTATTTTGCAAAGGCCGAGTGTAATTAATTACTAATCTTTGGTGCTGAATGGAACCAAAGAATCAAACCTTTATGCGTTACATTCATGTCATTGTGGTAGTTCTTGTGGTGTTCCCATTCTGTTAGTTAGTTGTTAGTTAGACCAAAGTTTTAAATTTGAATTTGAGATACATGTGTGGAGTATGTGTACTTCCTTTGGTGTGATGTGTGGTGGGAATATTTACAATGCATTCTGAGAAAAGTCCTCATTCAAGGGAGAACTAAGTACGTAACTTTCTATTGGCTTGTTTCATGATATAACATGATACACCCCTTTGAGGATCCAATCAAAATAGACCTTCATTATCTCTGTGTAATGTAAACCATACCAACATCTGATTTGCTGATAATTACCTGCACCAGGCTGCCATTTAACCAATTAAATAGTGCTTAAGATGCCAATTGATAAGCAGGCCTAGTGCCCAGGGGTTAAGGAGGAAATGTACTTGTCTCAGGTAAACAGCAATTCTATAATTTGAAACTTGTAGACAAAATTACTTCTTTTAGTGCCCTATCTATGTAATTAAAATGAATAAGCCATTGTAAGTACATTATTCTTATTACTGCATGTATATTATCTTTAATTCTTCAGATTTTGTGACAGAACTTCTCCATGACGACACAGGATTTGTCAAGTTTCTCAACAAGTGCTCTAATGAGGGTAAACTTCAAACATGGGTCATGACCTTTGCCCTGAAACTCTGGAGCACCCTACTCTCATGCCCTCACAGCGACATGCTGTTAAACCAAACAGCCGAGAGTGCCTGTGTGCCAAGTTACGTCGCTGTCATTGGAGGTCAGGTGAATGACCAGGGTCAAGTGGAGGTCAAAGGTCACCTGTTGGGTCAGAGTTTGCTCAATCTGCTTAGGGCTGCAAGATGCTCCGAGTACTGGGATGAGGCTAGTGTTAGGAATGGCTGGTTACTGGCTGTGAGTCAATTCATCAAAGCCAGCAGAGATCAACAACTGCTAATGGAAAATCTCCTGAAACAGTCCGGTAGGTTTTACCACATTTTACGAGGTGCCAACTGACCCATATTTTGCCATTTTAATGGGTTTCATTGATTATTTTACAAGAGTATCATGGGGGTACCTGAGACTGGAGAACCTTGGGGTTCTGTCAGGGTGCAGCATACCTCTGATAAGTGAAAATAGGCTGATTTTGTATAATATTTGCAAAACCCTGGGGTGCTTGCGCTGCCTCTGCTGGGTATGATGGTGAGTATTATGGCAATCTCTTGAAACTCTCTGTAGCTTTTTACCACTTTTTAATGGATGCCAATTAAACCCTATTTTGCCATTTTAAGGGTCTTCATTGATTATTTTACAAAAAGTGCTATGGCAAATAGAGAGCATATTTTCAATTTGTACAATATAAAACAACAAAAACACTTTACTTTAGGCTGAGAAACAGTTACCCATTTGCAGGTACTTGGTTTTGAGGCATGCCAGTGTGATTGCACTCAATAGCTCTCCTAAAATACCTTTTAGTGGTGTGATTTAGTGCATGCCTCAATTTTCGATCCCATGCAAGGTTCTGTAGTAAAAAACACTCCTACTACAGCACACCTCAGGCTCCAAAATAATAAATAGGGCGGGCAAGGCAATTTTGCCCAATTTTAAAAGGGCACCAAGGCATTACATATTCAAGAATAGCAAAGTTTTTAGGGCACCAAGGCAAATGGTAGGGGCACCAAAGGCAAATTGCCTTAGGTGCCTCAGGTTATTTTGGAGCCTGACACCTTATCAACTGCAGAAGAGCTTTTTACAGCTTGTCTAGTAATTTGAAAACCAGTGTCTGCATTTGTGCATAAACCTACCTTTTGATATACACCGCTTCATTAAATGGTCAGTATGACCAATGGTGGATCCAGGATTTGAAAAATGTCAAAATTACCGGGGGGCTGAAAGGCTGTAACTGGTCCAAAATAGCTCAAAATGGGCTGATTTTGCAAGAATTTGCAGAATTACCGGGAGGTGCGCGCCCCTCCGCCCCCTCCCTGGATCCGCGCCTGATGACACTACCACAACTGTTAGAAGGTTCCATTATGATGAAACCACAATAAAACATATAATACTAGTAATAAGTGTGACACAGTTTGAGATGTGATTTGGATAATTTTTCCACTAGCTACACCCTGTGCAAATTTTACACAATTTCATTGCCAGTAAACAGGGATTTCTCTTCAAAGGGCAGTTTACTATATGCATCTATGAGATTTTGGCCCAAATTATGCTCCAGGAGCATATGGTCTAGGACCATATGTTCCTAGAGCATAAATAATATGGAAAAATATTCTAAGTCAAATATGCTCCAGGAGTATATTTGACTATGCTCCTGGAGGAGTGGAGAACTATTGTAAGTCAAATACTGGTCCAGGAGCATATTTGCCATATGTTCCTGGAATCCTGGAGCATAATTTGCTATATGCTCCTGGAGCATGTGCATTCAAATTTGACTTAGAATATTTATCCAGATTATTTATGCTCCAGGACCATATGCTCCTGGACCACATGGTCCCCGAGGGGGGCACTCCCATCTTGGAGGTGACACATATGTAAGGCTATTATGACCCCCCCCCCCATTGACCCCATATTTTTTTGAAAATCTCACCCAAAGACCCCATTTTAAAAAAAAAATACGACTGTCACCCAAAGACCCATATTTGGGTGATATGCTGAATGTTACTTTTGTTACATTTATTTTTTTAAAGAAAATTTTCACCCAAAGACCCCATTTTGGGGAAAATTTTGCAAATTTGTCCCTCAACATCCCCTATTTTGGGACAATTTGGTTGTCTCTATGGTTCAGGAGCATAATTGTGAGCCAAAATCTCACAAAAGCTCCTCTATCTCTATGGAGATTGGGCAATAGAACTATACCATTCAAGTCAATAACCTTTGTAGGTCTCTAATAGTATTATGGCAAGATTCTCTCCATGGATTTTCCTGATTTTCACACTCATATGCAATATCATAAGCAGTGATGTGCCAGAGTTCTCAGCTGCAGCTCAATCAATGTTCTCAGCTCAGCACTGGAGAACACTACTGCTAGTATATCTGTGTGAGTGTCATCTGAATTTGCTACTTGATTTCTATGAATCCCCATGTTAAAAATAAGTATAAAACAAGATTAAGTTCACTTGCCAGCTGCACATATTACAGAGACAATGTCATTGACATGTTTCTAGCAATAAAGAAGTTTGTGTGTCTGTTAGTGAATTTTCTGATGAAACCAACATTATTACTCTAACAGTGAGCTGACAATGTGAATTTTGAGCATATGTTGACATCAAAGTTTGTGAAATCCTTGAGGTATAAAATACTACATATATAGAATTGAGTTGGTGTGAATCAAGTCAATATGGTTGATAACAAAAATTGCATACCTCATAGCCTTTATTCTCAAAAAAATTGCACAGCACCTAGATGTTTTTCCAAATGTTTCTGAGAAAAACGTTTTTCCATTTATCGGTTTATCCAGTGGCGTACCCAGAATTCTTATTCAGTGGGCGTGGTTTATCATGTTAACAAGAAATTTGATTGGATTAGGTCAAAGCTCCGCCCATCCATTACTGGGTAATAGATGGATAGTGCGTGCAGCAATTACGCGGTGTGGTCGAATATGACTCGCGCAAACGGCGCGTTTATACTGCGTTGTGCATTTCGCGTTGGTACGCAAATGCAATTTACGCAGCGTGACGATCACCGCGCGATGACTTTGGTTCTTTGGATTGAAACATTTGTTTTCAAGAGGGGTGGAATTATTTAAATGAATAAAAAAGAATGTTAGAATATTTTTGACAAATAAATTATGTCGATAGAAAGCAAAAATTACATATTTCTAAATAAGAATGAGAATAAAAGATGATATTTTTGTTTTGGCCATCTTAGATGGTGTCATAATGGATGGGCATCCAATATTTTATCGTGGTGGATGCCCATCCATTATGACACCATCTAAGGTGGCTAAAACAAAAAATCTCATCTTTTATTCTCTAATTGTCAGATGGGGTGCGGTGAAGACGTAAAAACTGGAGTGTTATCGGCAAGGAGATTATATTCTCAGAACTTTATAATTCAAGTAGGATTATTATTGTATCAAGTGGGCTAGTGTACATAATCCCTAACTACCGAAGTATAATACTTGGGCAAAGAGTTAGAGGACCATATAACAATCAAGGTTAATAACACAACTTTACTTTGCGCCCTCACATTGACGATCCTGGATATGCCACTGTTACCCTGAGTTGCAGGGGGTAGGACATGCCAACCTAGCAGCAACAGAACAGCATCAACTTCCGGCGTAACCCGAGTGCTAGTCTTATTCAAAGACTTAACGGTAGGAGGGCGCTCTTACGCATATCGATCGGTCACACACAGACTTGACTTAAGGCTAGGCCTGGTCACGAATATTTAAATCTAAATGACCGTTATTGGAAATTACACTATTTTGCAGCGGGGTTAATCCACTAACCCCGACGGATTTTGAAGTCAATAATTTTTTCCTAAATTATCATGATATTACTAATATGTATTGAACGAAGGCTTAAAAGTTGATTTTGCAATGTTACTGGGACCAAGGCTGCCGTAGAAAATACACGTAAGAATTCCCAAATGACCGTTTGGAAATCCCCAATGCCCAACTCAAGCAGATCGTGTCCGACCCCCCTGCTGAGTTGTTTTCCTCCAGACTGGGCAACACATGGCTCCTCAACCCAAACCACCTGATATGCAACATCTGGAAAAATGTGACACCATTTTTTTTCTAATTTTGATTTTAAAGATTGTGCCTCAAAAAGTTGACTAATTTTACTTTTGAATTTCAAATAAAAGTCAGGAAATTGATGTAACTTGATAAGGCCAATGGAAGTTGATTCTTAGTTTTGTTATATGGCCTCCATTTTTCTGATTAAAGGTGGTTGTTCCGATTTATGTGTATTGTGTTCTCTACTTGATATGAGAGCCTGGCACTTGCACATACACCCAATCAAGTACCGTGGGAAACAAACTTGCGGTTTTGATGGTAGACGCAATAATGCATGTTGCAAAGCCCTATTCAATACTGTGCTAATAAAGTGGTTAACCACTAAAACGGCGGTTTTTTGTTTATATCTTGGGAATGAAATGGATTCGAGGGCTCAAATTTCAGGACGACAATGAGAAAAATACGGCCTTTCATCTGATATCAAAATCGATACTACTTCCGGGTAAATCAGGGGGGTCCCAAAGACGATCGGAACACGCCCCTTTAAACTTTTAAAAATATTATTTTCTCAATTTTATTGAGAAAAGATTTCTCACAGGAAAAGCACTTTGTTTACTATAAAAGAGAGAAAAGGGGATTCCCTAGAGTTGTTTATGCAAAATGCACCTGTTAGATAGATTGCACAATAAGGGAAGTGGGGAATTCCCCAAGAATGCTAAACTTAGAAA
>JAMKCH010020545.1:0-21865 GCA_023653785.1 Ophioderma brevispina | reverse complement strand
GGGCTAGCCAATTACCAATGCAATTTAAACACATTTTATGGAAAATTGGTGGCGCCCTTCAAAAAGGTGCTGTAAATGCTCTAAGGTCTGACTCGGCGCATTTTTCTTCTGTGGGATAAATCCCATATTCTAACAATCTGGTTGTAACATAAAACACTACCACTACCTGAACTAGATGAATCTCAAATCTATATCTTTCATATAGAACATAATAATTTTGTAATAAATTGCGGATAGAGAATTTATTATTCTTGATCCAGAATTTTTTAATTATACACCTATCCTATTTCCGATGGTGCTGTATGCTATACATATCTGCTTACAAAACAAAACAAACAACTATCTTGATTCATCTGAAACTTCAAAATTGAGTCACTTTAGGTGCCTACCATTAATTTTAGGTGACTATCTTTTTATTCCAACACACACACAAACAAACTTGCAAGAGCTACATTGTGCGGGGAGTTTTACTTTAAAATCCTCTTAAAAGTAACTTTTTTTAGACATTTTTAAGAAACAATAACCTTTTTTTCAAAACTATATAGGAACAATTTTAAATTTCAAACCTATATAGTTTTGAGATTTTTTCCTTTCGCTAAAAGACACTTATTTTAAGATACATTTTTTAAAGATTTTTTTCAGTTTTTTAAAAAAAATTTTTTATTTTTTTTTTTTTTTTAAGTTTTCCATTTTTTTTTTTTTTTAGTTTTATTCACTTTCTTAGCCAAGAGGATTGTGTGCAGCCGCAGGCCTATAAAGTTCCTAAACTAGAAAAATAAATCCTCCTTTTCCTTCTACTCTTTGTTACCGGAATAACCTCAATAACTAGATGAACAGTTTATTCCGTTATAGGACAATTCGTAATGTTGTAAAAAATACCCCCCACAATGTAAGAAAATACTCCCACAATGTTAAAAATACTCTCAGAATTTCTCTTAAATATACTTAACATACACTCAGAATGTCATCTCTTGTAAGTTTACAATACACACACAACACACACACCCCCCCAAATGAGGTACTCACAATATAGAAGATTTTTACAATAATCTTCTTTGCTTTTTAGGGTGCAAAGAGCTAATCCATCAAGACATCTTTTTTTAATTGCTCCCATTAGCTTCCCACCCCCCCCCCCCCCAGCCGAAGGATTTTTATCGGCTATTGGCAGTGTTCAGAGCTTGGTAGTTCCAGGTCATGCAGTCTAGAGATCCTTCTTGATGGACTATTAGGAAAAATTATATCCTTCAAATTTTGAATAAACTTGCATTTCTAAGTTGGAAAAAGAACTAGCAATAAAGGGAATGGACCAAACAATTACCAAATGCCCATTAGGTGGGCTGTATACGGTGCAATAATAGTGCATGTAAATAGTTATTTTATTAGTTCACAATCTTTAAAATATTACTTTCTTTATATACACATATTTATGGAGGTAAGTCCTAATAAACTATGGTAACAGCCAGTGGAACATTCAAGGGTATGACTTGGGGCTATAAGAGCATGTAAACATCCAATTTTGTGTATTTTAGAGACACAGCTGAACACAAAAAAAAAACAGGGAATTTAAGTTAAAAAAGCAGTTTTGAAAGCATCTTTGAACAATTTATTTCTCAATAATTTCCTGAAGGAATAGAGAACAGCAAATCTGACCTTGGCGGTACTAATAAACTCCATAATTGTCTTACTGCAATTCTGGAAAAGGAGATATTAGTGGTTACCAGATGATGGCGGCCAAGCCCATTAATAGAGCAACTCACCCAAATAGCCAAAATAGTTACAGCAATTACGAAGGCCAACCACAATCCAATTTGGGTACCTATGGGGTCGGTCATGGGTGTTCCCAAGACCCACATTATGAACTTCATCGCGTCCATATTACGTTACAAAAAAAAATAAGAAATAACCCAAGATTTTTCCGGCTTCACAGTTTGGAATAAGAAACTATTCCTTGACAACATATTAAAAAAATTTAAGAATTTTTTGTCAAGATTTCGATTTTGCGTGTTTAAACGTTGCGACATCTAAAATTGGGAGTCTGGCCGCGGCCCTCCCCTGGTAGTTACACGACTTGCTTGATAGTGCCCTCTATAGCCTAATCTCCATCGAGAGATTGTTAAAAACTACCATTAAACATTTCTGTGCACCCACATGTAAAAATGGCATAAAATTTGAAGAGGATGTAACTGTAGAATAAGAATCAAAATTATGGTTCAAAAGTGTGCGCTCTTGATATATGTGCTTCTTTTACCGTAAAAATAAGACACGCAAATAAATGCGTGTGTGTGTGTGGTCAATCAGCCCAGAAGTAGATGGTGGGAGGAGAAACCACGGCTCCAAATTATCAGTTGCCATGCTGTCCGAAATTCCATTTGTTTAAATTTGTGTGTCATTAGACATTGAAGCTGTGAGAGAAGGTTCAATGATGGATTTTGGGATGTGTGTATGTGTCAAACCGATATGTGAGCATGTTGTGGATTCAATGACTTGGCAGAAGAAATGAGTTTAAAGCGTAGTTGGGTTGGTTTCAGATAAAGCTGGCTACAAGCCTGGCTTTTGGTTATTAGCTTCATTTGAGTCGCTTTAGTACCAACCTGTGGATATAGCTGATGACATATGGCTAATGTACAAAAATTGATCTTTTAAATGAAGGACATATCAAATGGTTTGGTCCAGGGTGGCTCCAAGAACTTGAAGCTGAATCAAGGCCAGCCGCTGTTCCATATTACTATAGTAGATTCCAATTACTCAAAAAATGAATCTTTAGGAGAGAATTACATAAGCATTAAAATTTAAAAATCAAATTTGCTAAAAAAGCCCCGGGGGGCCACTTCTCAATGACAAGGGGGGTAAATCCGGGTCCAAGCAATCACAAAAAGCACCCGAAATACGATTTTCGATAGCCTGATGTTCACCCCTAAACATGTATCAGCAGGCAATTAGCTACCCTATACAAGTACTGATGGAATTTGCGCCCTAAACAAGTATTAGTTTAGCGCCCATTTGCATACCTAAATAAGTATTTGACTTTCTCCCTACCCTAAGCAAATAATTGATGCTATTATTACCCCCCTGTATCGTAAAAACCCAAAACCTATGCTTTGGACACCAGGAGGCTTGTCTGAGATGGTGTAACAGAAAAACTATCTGGGGAAGGAACCGCTCTCTCAGCTCTCTCGCAAGAAGCGCGAAAACCCATGCCAAGCAATGTCTTGCTTTTCGGAAATCAAATTTGATTAAAAATATGATATGTAAGTGGTTAACTTTAAAGCATATAGGCCAATGATAGACGTATAAACAGTAAAATATATATAGTGCATGCATGTAAGATTTTATTGGAACTAATCATAAAATTACAGGTGTTCATTGAGAGTTTGTAAGCGGCATGGGGTGGGTGATGTGGGTCGCGGAAAAACCATGGAGGTATTAGTTTTCAAGACATTTCCTATGGTCTAAGGATCCGGCGAGGGAGAATTCGCATTTAGAGAACGTATTTTCGGTTTTTTGTTTTTTGCGGCACTTATTCCCGCATTTGCAGTGCAGCGGTATTTTTTAAATCGGGAATTTATCCTCGAAAATTGCCGAAATCAATTATGCACCAAATTTATTCCCAAAGTTATTTTAAGAAAATTATAAAACCTAGACTTGATGACATTTAAATAAATTATGAAGTTTTAATTGCTGAAACATTGTCAGTTTCATGGGTAAGTGATATGAAATATTTTGGATGCGACATATAAACGGAGTAGTATTTCTCAATCTCCAAACCAATAGGGTGTTGCCTGTACTACAAAATCAGGTGTATGATTCCTTTACCGCGCGTAGCGCGGAGAATTGTGAAATTTTAGGGATTGAAAGCACAGGTTTGAAGGCAAAAACAGACTTCGGAACACTTTGTAATTTTTTTTTTATGCTGAAATGCATATGGACCTAAATGCGTAAGAACATTGCATTTAGGAAAATATAACCCTTTCGTGATTTTGGGTGATTTTTTAGACCCTTTTACGGTTACGTACGTAACGTGTCTGATCCTGAAAAAAGCTACCCTTTTTACGTGGATCTTGGACACGGATGATACCCCTTGTCTATGAGGAATGATCCCCCGGGAGAAAAAGCCCCTGAAGTTAGGCAGCTGTCCCAAGAAGGATATGATTCTGACCACTCCGCTACCAATGAAAGGAGAAACCGGTAGGAAGAATATTTTACACCAATATACGCTATAAAAACAATTTATTGGAAACACATATGGAGTGGTTTTCATGGGGAAACGGAATTATACTAACCAGAAAACGAAATTAATAGCATTTTTGTCTGACATGCGGTATTGAATGAAATTCGCGCTAATGTATATGGGAACGTATTTGTGTTTATCGTACGGAAGGCCACAGTGAGCGGTCATAACCTTCCACATGATGTGCTGTCATCATGTGTATTCCTATGGCATGTATGACCTTAACGTGCGGGTCGGATCGCAAGAACCACGTTGTACACTAGCGCGATTTTTAAAAGCACATGGTCAGACTAGATAGTTTTAATTTTTTAGTTTTTTGATTTTTTTAATATTTGTATAATAATAGTTTTTCATATGAAACCAATCGATATGTGGTCAATATTATTTTATAGTGTGTAATGTTTAATATTATTCGTTGTTACGGGTTCTCCTTTAACCCCAGACATGCTAGTCTAGGTTGGGCAAGAGATTGTGCTAGAGTAATATACGGAAGTTGCCGGTTTAAGTCCGGCCAAGCGCAGTATGTTTTTTTTTTAATTGTTAATGCTAATGATGAGCGTAATAATATTTCCTGGCTATTTTCATAGTGAAAGATGTTTCCAGCAGCCGTTGATATTATTGGGATCCTTCCAATTACAAAATTCCTTTCTTTGTGACCTTAGGGCTGGTATCGACAATTGCTATTGGCGGACAAAACTGTCGAACAACGACACTTTTTCCGACATTGCGACAAGCAATAACAACTGTCGACAAAAATGTGATTAAGAGAATAAACTGGATCCAAAGCTTGTTTATATCATATTTACCTTTTAACTAATCAAATCAGAGCCTTCTATTTCGTTAGTCGTGCAACCGATTCCGAAAAAGACAATCTTCACTGTCGGCATTCTAATATAATTACAGTTAAACTTGTGGTAATTGGTAGTAGGATGGGTTGTTGTCATGGTTTGTGTGCATGCATTCGGCTCCCTGGTCTAATACAGTGCGCTGTTAATGGGCCGTGCATGACTATCATGACCCTGACCGAGCTAAAAATAAGTGCTGTACTTCGGGCATACGGGAAATAATTCTTAACAAATATGGAATACTAGCATCATGAACCAGATAAATAACACAGAACAGTACACAATATGAATGTTCAAGTGTTTCACATTTTGATTTTAAGATCCTTATCGTGCTGTACACCGGAAGAAATGCAATCCAGCTGAATTTCATACCTCGATGATTACAAGAGTGACGTCACAGACGACTTCCTTTCAAAATGGGAACCCCTACCCAGGCTCCCTACACAGATCGATATTAAAGGGGGATGGCCCGATTTAAGTATATGAAGCTTTACATTCTTGATAGAATGGCCTTACCCAAAAACCCCTCTGTAAAGTTTCGCGCCGATATATCAATGCGTTTTGATGGAGAGCTAAATAACGTTGATTTTGTAAAGCCCAGAGAGTACTCTGTAAAAAATTAATATGGTCGACCAAAATGGAGACGGTTTTCGCACATAACTTTGAACCAAACAACCATTTACCCCTAAGATTTCACAAGGTAAATGAGAAAAATAGTAGGCTTTTTCTGATACCAAAATTTTAACACTTCCTGGTAAAATGTGATGTGCGTCCCTGGGGAGCAGGCTATTAGCGATCGGGGCCATGGACCTTTAAAATGACGGCGTGTCAGCAGGATCCATCCGAGTGGTCTACAAACATGACAAACAACAAAGGCAAATGTACAGTATCGATTAGAAAAACGTCAGCCTCACCGAATTCAGTGTAGCTAACAAATCAAAAGCTTCGTAAATGAAGAAGAAAATGAGAAGAAAGAAGAAGGAAGAAACAGCAACCGGTGAATTATAGTTAGTTACATTTTTCCAACGATCTGAGATGGAATTTTTCGGAAGCAAACGTGGCCAGCAAAATACCGAACAATGCTACAGGGGCTGGCGCGGAACGGTGGCCGGTTGGGGGATTGACAGTAAATGTTGCATATTGAACATTTCGGATGATTTATAATTAATTTGCGGTAATTATAAAATAATTGAGTTTAAGAAGATTACACTGAGGACTCCAGCTAATGTTCGTATTGGTAAGTAAACTGAAATCGCGCTTTCAAGTAAATGTCGCATTCCACTCCACATCTTACCTTTGCCTTTGCCCGTGAAATAATGACCCAAAACTTGATTTGGAACTTCAAAATTATGACCGCCATTGGTGAATACTTTGTCGCAGGATTGTCGCCGTCGGTAAATTTTTTAGCGATATGTCGACATGAAAAACACAAAGTGATACCAGGCCCTAGTGACCATACACAGAATTTCAAAGCTTTACCATGCATTCACAGGTTAAAGTTTTACATAGCCAATTACCAATGCAAGTGGACAAAAATCTAAAAAAATTTCAAAAATGGGGGGTCACTCTTCCAAAAAATGTGTCCCATTTTGTCGACCAATATAACTTTGCACAGTTCTCTTTGGGAGTGAAAATCACATTTCAAGCTCTCACATCCAAAAAAAAAAAAAGGGGGGGGGCGGGGGGATCAAAATATCGGATGCAAAAATACAAATAGGATATTTTGACAAAAACTTTATTTAATTGGGTCAGCTCCTCTCAATAGTAATGTAAAATAAATGGAAATATGACTGTTTCTATGCTGTCTACTTTTGTTTCAATAAGCAGTGTGATGTTGACGATCTTAATTAAAGAAGTGTTTTATCATCAGCATTTTCTGCTAATATATACATTTAGGGAGCTAAAACCCACGCTGATGAAACTCAGTTATACCAAAATTTATATATTCTATGGAATAGGATTTTGACCAACTGGTTTGTTATATTCTAATTGCAGCTTGCCAAAGTCAAACTAATTTGTTTGGAATTCCAGGAAATATTGTTCAGTACAACACAACCTTAAGTCTTCAATGAAAGCAGAGAGCTTTTAAATTAGACAGAAAGGAAGGAAATAATGCAATCAAAATGAATGAGCCCACCTTTTTTAAGTATTAATGATGATGACTTTTAATATGCAATATAATTTTGTCTATTTCATGAGATTCCGTAATTGTCAACAACATGACATTTTGCTGGTGGAAGATAACAACCATAACACAGGAAATGCTTTGAAGGAGCAAATATTTTAAATACAGTGCGTTGTGAGTTTTTTAGAAAATGAATTCAACTAGCCCTAGAGGGCAGTTGTACAAACCAGCTTCCAAGCTTTTCTTACTGTATTTACTGTGAGTGACTTTTCAAAATCATCTGCTCAACTCACTCATGTATAGTCATCTTAAGCTTCTGACACAGATAAGTAAAGGTCCCTGTAATTGTGAAATCCGTTTTGTCAAAAGTGTAAGTAGCATCAAAAGGGACAAGGACGATCTTCCATCTGTTTTTATCCTCAAGCCCCACATCCCGGGGGGGGGGGCTTCACCAAATTGGAGCATTATTTGTTAAGGAACATTAAACGGCTTTAAATTTCACTGGGGGTAATGAAAAAATATGAACTTTCTTCTGAAAATCAACTATTCTCAATTTCATAGGAGGAAGAGATGCCCAAATCGGGTCACCCTTGCTTTGAGAACAGAAATGTCCAGGAGTCCCACAGGGCAAACGTCAAAAAGGGTTGATAATGGATTATAAGCATTTATTGTCTTTCATGTCCATTTTTTCTGGGTGAGTTTACTCTACTCCCTCATGGATTACTCAGCCTCCCTACTGGCTACTCTTCCCCCTCACTGGCTACTCTTCCCCTCCCCTTTAATGGCTACTCGATTGTACCTTACTGGCTACTCTGTCCCTTGCTTACTGGCAACTCGCCCCTCCTTCTGGCTAGTCTAAGTAACCCGCTCCTTACTGTACTCTGCCCCTCCCTTACTGGCTACTCTGCGGGACCCCGGATAAGGCCGCACACAATCATGTATATCGTCAGAGTGTGGTTGAATTCAGTGTGCCACAAGGCCCGCGTCTCTCTGATACTTTTCCCCTCCTTACTGGCTACTCTGCCCCTCCCGCAGGCTACTCTGCCCCTCCTCATTGGCTATCTGCCCCTCCTTACTGGTCACTCTTCCCCGCCTTACTGGCGACTCGGCCCCCTCCCTTGCTGGCTACTTGCCCCTCTCTCACTGGCTACTCTGCCCCTCCCTTAGGGTCACTCTTCCCCTCCTTACTGACTATGCGTCCTCTCTTACTGGCTCCTTTGTCCCTCCCTTACTGCTTTACTCTTTGCCCCATCCTTACTGCCTTCTCTGCCCCCTCCCTTACTGGCTACTCGTCCCTCCTCCCTTACTGGTCACTCTTCCCCTCCTTACTGGTACTCGCCCCTCCCTACTGGCTCCCTCTGCCCCTCTCTCACTGGTTACTCTGCACCTCCCTCATGGAGAACTCTGCCCCTCCCTCACTGGCTATCTCTGCCCCCTCCCTAACGGCTACTCTGCCCTAGTTCTTACTGGTTCATGTTCCCCCTTCCTTTCTGGCTACTCTGCCCCTCCCTTATGGTTACGTCTGCCCTCCCTTCCTGGTCACTCTTCCCCTCCGTACTGGCTACTCTGCCCCTCCTTGCTGGCTACTCTGCCCCTCTCTCATCTGGCTACTGGCCCTCCTTACTGGTCACTCTTCCCTTCCTTACTGACTATTCTTCCTCCCTTACTGGCTACTCTGTCCTCCCTTACTGGCTACTCTGCCCCTACTTACTGCCTTACTCTGCCCCTCCTTACTGGCTACTCTGCCCCTCCCTCCTTACTGGTCACTCTTCCCCTCCTTAATGGCGATCTGCCTCCCTCACTGGCTTCTATGCCCTATCTTACTGGTCACTGTGCCCCTCCTTTCTGGTACTCTGCCCCTCTACTGGCTACTCTGCCCTCCCTTACTCGTTCATCTCTTTCCCCCTCCTCTGGCTATTATGCCCTCCTTACTGGCTACTCTGCCCACCCTTACTGGTTTACTCTGCCCCCTCACTGGCTTACTCGGACACCTCCCCTACTACCTACTCTATCTCGCCCTCCCTTACTGGCTACTCTGTCCCTCCTCCCTTACTGGCTACTCTGCCCCTTCATCCTTCCTGGCTACTCTATCTCGCCCTGCCTTACTGGCTACTCTACTCTCAATGGGAACTTCGTCCTCTTCTTACTGGCTACTTTTGCCCCTCCCTTAGGCTACTCTGTCCCTCCCTTCCTGCTGCTTGCCCCTCCCGTATGGCTTCTCTGCCCCCTCCCTTACTGGCTACTCTTCCCCCTCCTCAGGGCTTCTCTGCCCCCTCCCTTACTGGCTATTCTGCCCCTCCTCTTACTGGCACCTCTGTTCCCTCCCTTACTAGCTACTCTGTCCCCTCATTAAATGGCTACTCTTCCCCCTCACTGGTTACTCTGCCCCTCCCTTAATGGCTACTTGCCCCTCCCTACTGGCTACTCTTCCCCCTCTTCACTGGCTTACTCTGCCCATTACTGGCTAATCTAGCTCCACCCTCCTCGTACGGCTACTCTGTCCCTCCCTTACTGGCTTACTCTGCCTTCCTTTACGGTCTACTCTGACCCTCCCTACTGCTCTCTCCCCCCTCCTTAATTGCTACTCTTGCCCCCTCCCTCACTGGCTACTCTGCCCTCCCTTACAGGCTATTCTGCACCTCCCTTACTAGCTACTCTGCACCTCCCTTACTGGCTACTCTGTCCCTCCCTTACTGGCTACTCTGCACCCTCCCCAACTGGCTATTCTTCCCCCTCCTTACTGGCTTCTCTGCCCCTCCTTACTGGCTTTACCAGTAATCTTTTAAATATTTCAATTTGTAACTTAGAGGCACTATCAGTGATTTGAAATCGATTAAATCATTTTAAAAATCTGATTTTTGCATACATGACTGTGACAAGTATAGCTATCCTAACTTCCCCAACAAGTGCTAAGACTGAAAACAGCCCAAAGCAATGAAGACAAAATCGGATATTTTAGTCATTACTCCCCATATGAACAATTCCTGCAATGCATATGTGAACGGAGATTTTTTAGCACTGCTGTTTTCTGCCATTTCTGTCAATTTTTCAGTTGCAAAAAATGACTTAAGAGAATCGAACAGACTTATCCTTCTCTTTTAAGCTATTCCTGCAAATTTGAACTATTTTGAGTCTTTCTGGGAAATCACCGATAGTGTCTTTAAAGGGGCATTTCGTGATCCACAGCCTCATCCCCGACTGACTTCAAAAATGTTGAGATTTTTATATCATGTGAACCTTTTTAGTAATCCATGTCTACCTAATCTTGCGTTCGGTCTTATCTGTAAGAAATTCACAATTTTGTATTTTCTGTCCGTAAACGGACATAAATTATGGCATAGTACCATATTAATATGGGACCATGGGAAACAAGCATATGTTCATAACACAAAAATGCAAGGTCAGAATCAACTAAAAATTGTGAATAAGCTTTCACAAGGATATGTAGCAAACTATGAATAAAACAGAAGGTGCTGGAATCACAAAATGCACCTTTAACACATTTATCCAGGGAAGCCTAGAAATTCATGATCCTTGAGATAATGAATCAGACAAGGGTCAGACAGAGGGATAGTGTTCCATTACATGCAAGCCTACATGCAGTGAAACCTTATGGGGTATTGTCAACAAACACCAACTGTGGGAGTATACCAGGCATAGCAACAGAACTCCTGTGTTTGAAAGTAAACTGCTTGAAAGAATATGTAACAATGATGGGCATTGATCCACCAGCCTGACAATTTTAGAAATATTTACTTTCCTCATCAAACTGCCTTGTTGGTACTCATTTTTGAAATGCCCACACTTTGGGAACTTTGGCAATGTCAAATTTTCCTTATGTATTTTACTCCGGGGGGGGGTGGGGGGGGGGGGGGGCACTTTGTATTCAAAGGTAGATATGATGCTAAACAAAGAAAACACGTAAAAAGGGTCCTCTTTTTTTCCAAAACGGCGATGTACGCGCTTAACAATTGATTAGGTTGTGCAAAAAACCGCAAAATATGGAAAAAAAGGGTATTTTTTTTTCGCAACCAAACCCTGAAATTGTGATGTATCGAGATCAAAAACATCAAAAATTTGTAATTTGGAATTAAATCAACATGAATACAACAATGCCCCCCCCCCCCCCCCAGGGATTTTACTGCTTTTCTAGCTTCCTATTTTGGCTTGTATCTCATTTCACATTCCTGCTTAAGGGGTGCAGGTAGGGGGGTTCTCACATTCTGTTTGAGTAGGGATTGGCCTGGCTGCCGGAAGTTTGACCACGACCCCGAAAATATACTAAAATGAAACCGATTGCTGTCCCTCCTTATACATAAGGTGTTGAAAACCACCCGTCCTGTGGCATTACTGGCTACGCGTTTCGTAAATCTCGTGAGTTATGAATAGTTTCCATATTAGAGTGACGTTTTTTTTTATTTAAGAAAGGGGCACAAAATGGCATGATCTTGGAGGCTAGACTTAGTTGGAAAACATGCTTTGGTTTTGGCTCAGTTTGGGTGAAACCCCATACGCTGAGAGAACGTATTATGTATTTATGCCATTCTGGCAGCAATTTTCTCACACTTGTGGTTGCGTACATTCTTTCATACCTCTTGACTGGAAAATATATTTGTAACAGAAGTGCAACCCATGTCAAAAGCTCACACACATTTTTCAAGAAAACAGGCCGATCATATACCCGATGGGCTAAAAATGATGCCCCTCTTGGCTGCACCTCCCCATACCCCCCCCCTTTTTTCCACAAGAACCACTTTCCGGGGAGTGGATAGATGACATCACATATTCACTTTACAGAGATTTTATTGAATAGCTGGAAAAATTTGAGTTATTCTTTGAACACACACACATGCTATCTTCTACAGCTCTCTGATTAACCCTTTGTAAACTTGTTTTAACTTTTTTTAACCATTTTTAAGGTTATTTTGGGTGATTCTAACCAACTTTTGTGTAATTTATTATTCCTTCAGATATTTCTTGAGAAAAGATTATTTCCCCAATTTCAGATGATTCCAATCTTGCAAAGGCGTGTATCACCTTAGTATAAAAAGTCATAAGCCCATGACAACCAAGTAGGCTTACTTACTTGGGGCGCAAACACAAAAAATATTTTTTTTTGCCCAAGAAACACTCTATAGTGATAAATATTTAGAAATTGGTAATTATACCCAAAATATGACTCCCAGGTCATTGATATCAGGATATTATCTAATAAAAAGGAAAGATTCTCAACCTTGTAGCGGAGTGTTCTCAGAGATGCTTCTATCTAGAGTCTGATTTTTTCTTCTTTTTTTTTTTTTTTTTTTTTTTTTTGGCCAGGCAGAAGATCTAATCCGAAGTGACCAAAACCCATGCAGTGGTACTCATTCTTATTGTGTGATCCAGCCCATACTTGTATGGCCATGGCAGTGATATATACATACCCTACTTGCACCACTAGTGATTAGTGACATTCCTGCTTGCACTCTAAATGAGACTAGTCCTACACCTAAAAGGTAGCTAGTAACAGTTTTTTGATTGGTTGGGTCAGATTGCAAAAATTTGTTGACAAATTAAACTGTAGCAGCTTTATAGCCACTGTATATCCCAAAATAATACTTCCAATGTTATAATATCCAATTGTGGTACAGAATTACATTGTGTATTTAATTTTAACACTGATCGCATGGAACTATTTCAATCAAGCCGAAATAATATTTCATGGTGTGGGTAAACAGCCACAACTTTTGTGCAGCAAGTATGACAGGTATTACTACACAATAGTGATTTGGCCTTGCACTAGATAAGAAATTCCCTTTAAAAGGGAAGTATGGTTTAAAATGAAGCTTGGTGTTCATTGCAATGTGATTTCTACTCAAAATAATACAGATGTATCAGAAAAAGAACATGAAACGAATGTCTTTTGTTTCCACAATAAAGGTTGATCATATGATTGATGCTTGCATAGTATTCATTACAATATAGTGATACAAAACTCAATTGTTTTTTCATCACAATTGTGACTAAATGAGAAGATTTGTCCTTTTTAAGGACTTCGTCTTGTTGTACATGGTTGGGTTATCCATGCAATGCTTGCAATTTGGACATTCATTTTTTCAAAACTGTTCAGTTACTATGGAAATAATAGGAAAAAAAGGTCGGTCGCTAGCTGAAGCGCATCGCTGATGCATTATGGGTTAAAGCATTATTTTGCTGTGGTGGCTGTGCTTAGCAACTCGCCACTGCATGCAAGCTGTGACAGCGTACAAGTTTCGCGTTGCTATAGGAGTGATAGGAGTATAGGAGCCTCTACTCCGTACGCGTTTACGCCTGCACATTTTGTTGCGGGTTACCCCACGGGAAATCCAGCTTTTCACTTCGGTCGTTGCTGCATCACTGCGTGCAAGCTGTGACAGCGTACAAGTTTCACGTTGCTATAGGAGCCTCTACTCCGTACGCGTTTATGCCTGCACATTTTGTTGCGGGTTACCCCACGGGAAATCCAGCTTTTCACTTCGGTCGTTGCTGCATAGGGATCCGGGATGGTCATAATAGGGAGCTTTCGAAATCCACGACGGATAGTTCTACGTCGGTTCCTCGAACATGTGCGCATGCGCCAACTTTGCGATACGTCGGTCCTCCAGATTCTACAACACGCAAATAGCCCTACAACCGTCGCGGCGAGGACGACAACGCTTGGTGTTTTACCGTCGTAGAATGATCCGTCATGGAAATCGAAAGCTCCCTATTATAGTTGCCTGCACGGTACCCTGAGAGTTCAAATGCACGACAGAAATGTCAGGACACGCCAGGGCTCGATTTACCACTGGCCCACGGCCAGTGAAATTCATGTCGGGCCAGTAAGAATTCAGCTGAGCTAGCCCGTCGGGCCAGTTGAAGTTTCAGAAATGTAGGTGCCGGAAGTATGTTTGGTAAGTCTTGTAATAAATTCCAGTTTTACTTCCATGTGAATTATCCTCAAAATGCTTCAGCATTTTATTTAAGATTTTCTTGCATTTTCACTTTTTCAAAATCATCAGTCACTAATTCAGTGATGACTCCCACTGGCACAACTTCTCTAACACAGACAGATGTGTTAATCCTTCTGTCAATCATAGCATTTTATGTGCATAGGAGCGAGGGCCAGTAGGCACAGTGAGCTTTGGTGAGATTTAGTTGTGCTAGGGTTAGAGCCTCTTATTGAGTGTGTAAGGACTTGTCAGCTTAAAGGCTGACTCACAGTGGCGGCGCCCCCCCCTAATTTTTTTTCTTGCCCCTAGTTTCCCCCAACTTAAATTTGGCGATTTGGGGCGAAAATCACCAAATTTTGACAAAAATCAGCAATTTGGGGCCAAAATTGGTTTAAAATCTCCAAATTATTGATATTTTGCCACTCCAGAATTTCACTTTTTCCCCAAAAAAATTTCACTTTGCCCCCCCCCCCAGAAAGAGGTCTGGTGCCGCCACTGCTGACTCAGAGATTTCGAAATATAATTTTTCTGTGTAATAATATGAAATAGTTGACTAGAACTAAGGATAGCCCCCTAAAATGCCTGATTCCAAAGTTTGACATTAATTTGATTTTTCGTTTTGATGTAGTAAACATTTATGTAAAGCATACAGTCCCATAGGATACTGTGTATAATAAAAAAATTCCAGATCCAGAATTTTTAAACAAAACTGTGATTTTCTCTGAAGGACATCGATTTGAGCTTAGCTATTTCACACAGTGATTACTATGTGGACAAGCATTATGTTTATGCAAAAAACACAATTTGTCACAAAATTGAGGGCGCCATCCTCGAGAAATCTCTGAGTCAGCATTTAAGTTCCTTGGGCATATACTCTACTCCGCATCTCCAGATATGAACAGCTAACATTTACGCTCTTACACACACCAATGGTAAAAGAGACCAGGAGGTCGGCAACATACGTCATTTCTATCATATATGCGTCACTTTTTGGGGATAGTGAAAATATGCGGCAACCAGACCAAATTACAACCTTAGCCCAGGGCCACAACAATTGGAAGAAACCGTAGTTGCCTGCTCTGCAGCCAAAAGATGATATTTCAATATAAAACATAGACTGATTTTGCTCATTTCATATGGGACATTATTTTATGGAATGCTTTACATCAATGCAAAAATCATGGCTTTTAAATGTGGGGGACACCTGATATGTGAAATCTCTCCCTTGCATCTTTTAGGTAAATCCTGACTATACTTGAAACCATCAATTAGCAAGGAGGGGGTCGGGTTATGATTCCATCGACAACCTCTACTTTTTCCAAAATAAAAAAATAAAACAAAAGATTGGATAAAAAATGTAATGTTAAACTTAGAATAAAAGTTGTTCTGTATACCATTTTCACTTTCTGTGTTATATAAGAGTACAATAGTACAGGTCAATTGGCTTGTATAACCAGTGATGTAATAAAATACCCTATTAAATGCATCACTTCATTTCCATAAAATACATGTACCAATTTACTTTGTTAAGTGAGGGCAGCCTAGCATGCAGGCGCCACTGTGCTTCCAAAGTGTAACCCTTAAGCCACTGAATCTCACAAAATCGCAGAGCACTGAGGAAGGAAAATGCACTAAGCTCCCGATGTAGCGATTGCATCATCAAACAAAGACACACATGGGCATGAAATCGCTGGCCAGGCCAGTGACACTATCGTAGCATGGTATCCCTGGTCATGGGATTGGTTTGAGACTGACCCGAATTTGTGACTTTTCTTCCCCTCTTTCGTCATTCCTTCAATCCCTTCCATGAGATAGGCTAGAGACAGATGTGGCGTTAGGGATAAGGAATGCATGTTAGAGTCTCCTTATTGTAGATTAGCTGATAACAGTTAATATGCAATATGACAAGGAAGAAATTTCTGTATCTTTTGTGTAAGTAGGTATAAAATCAGGAGCAGGAGTAAGGCGTTAATTCCATGCAGCATGGACACGGTCCATATGGAAATATCACAATCTCTTTGAAAATGTGACAAAATGTTTTAATGGCTATGGATGATAATTATCAGGGGAATATAAGGATCCGATATTAATTATTCTAATTACAAAAATGTCTTCTTTTGCGACACAAAGAGAATTTTTAGTTTACATTCACCAGTTTATAGTTTATAGTAACTACACAAACACCAAACTGTGCAAAAATCTAGAAATATTTGAAAATCAGGGATTTGCATATACAATCCATGGATTAGCCTGAGGGAACTAATCCCTTCAACCTGTAGTATACAACTTTATTCATAATATGCAGTATAGTTATTGACCTAGTTAATCACACAGAATTTGACCGTCCTTAGAATCTTAATCTTTTAAATGAAGTGATTTGAAAATTGAAATCGGAAATTATGTTTCCGAGAAGTGGCATTAAGTTTTAAAGCAGTGGTAATCAAATGCCATATGTGCCATTTCTGCCACACACTCGATCTCGATCTAAAGTGGTGCATAAAATATTGTGAGGGTATATATATGTGTGGTCCAGTGGATACAATGAATCATAATCTAAAGGTTGTTGGTTCAATTCCCACTGTGGGGAAAGTGTTTTCCCGAGTGTTGTGCACTTGGGCGAGGCACTTTGCCTTGGTTGCCTCCTTCCACCCAGGTGAGAAATGGGGGAGCTGTTTGTCAGCTGAGCATTGCCTAGATGTATGAGTATACCTAGGGCATTTGTATGGCAACTGATAATTGGCAGTGGAATAAAAGCACTTTGATACATTGTGAAAGGCACTCTATATATGAAGACATTCACAAAAAAGTGAAGGGGGAATGATCGACTTAATCCCATAGGGCACATATGTGGTCCTGTGGATAAAGTGCCTGACCCACACGCCAAAGCTTGTGTTTTGAGTCCGGCTGTGGCCAATGTGTTGCGCCTTTGAGTAAGGTGCTTTACCTCAATTACTCCTCTCTACCTAGGTGTATAAATGGGTACTGGCATTATTCAATGTTGGGAAGGTAACAAACTCCAGTAGCGATCCCCCTACAGCAATATTGTATGATGGAGTCTGGCCCAATCGCTTCGAGAGATGGGCACTCGATCGTGCCTGTGTACACAGGTCGATCCCTTTACCTTTATTTCCACATACTGACAAATGCATAAAAACAAGCTCTTAACCAAAATGTAGCAACTTACTCCATGTATTGACCAGCGTATCAAAACAACAGCTTTTCGCTCCTGTGTACCCCCTTTAAAATTCCACAGAAAACAATTTCTTTTTATTTGGCCAAACATTAACAAATACCCTAACCCTAAGGCCAAAAATTTTAATCTTGCCGAGTACTGGTGTTTCTTTTCAAGTAGTATGTTGACAATCATAGTTTTTTCTTTCATTCTTGGTTCTGACATTGATCAGAAATAGTAGAAAAGATCAGTTAAGTAATATCCAGAACTATTTGAGCTTGGAATTGAAAATGAAGGAAATGAATAAACAAAAAGAAAGGATTATCTTTGACTTGGTTCAACTTCTGAAGTTGGACTCAAATGGCCAGGAGTCTCAGAAGTGATCAAGGAGCTGGGTCTGGAATATAAACTTTCCCATAGCACTAGTGTACATTGTAATACCATTTCTGGGTTGTAGTATGTTTGGTATTGCAGCTTCTCCTCTTTGATAAGAGGTTAATGGCTGAATATTTTTAGCTTCGAGTGCATTGGCAAAAAATCAATGCATGCACGCTCAGTTTGATATGAATAATGGCACAAGCCCTGCGGGGGTGCATGCCATTATGAGTCTGGTCAATTTGATGCACATGCATTGATTTTTGCCAATGCACAATAACTAAAAATATACAGACATTAACCTAATTCATAAATGTTATTATAGCACACATTTTAACAAAAAAAAATATGAATATGTTATGAAATGAATCAATCCAATGTCACATATTCTAAGCACACTGAATACCTTTATTAACATACACACCGTGCAATGACAAATATCAATGCATGATTTATGTCCAATCATGTTTCTTCTCTCATAATAAACAGTTATTTTGGTGCATTTCTAATATTGTAGTTGTCAATCCTTACTCTTTTCATCAATGAGATTGGGACTAATACAAAGAATGGACAGTCTAAAATTACAATTCACTAGACCAGTTGAAAAGGAAATTTTATGTTGTGTTAAAATACAATCAATATGAATGCTGATGGGGTACAATTACTTACATCATTGTATAATTCAATAAAGCTGATAAGTTTTCATTTAGATGCAAATGTTGTATATTAATGATTTGTGTGTTAAAAATGATCTTGAAAGAGGTTTTATGAAAAGATCAAGGCCACAACTGCAAGAAAGTCATGCATCTGTGATCATATCCATGCCATAAGTAGTACATGGACACTTTCTAGGAATGGATTAAGTTGCTTAATCTTACATCTTACAAGGCCTATGAGCATACTAAGGCCTATGATACTAAATTCTAGTTGTGATATTTTGTGAGAAATCATTGAGAAATATGGAGGGCTTGATGCAGTGGGTATCAAATTTTGTAAGTGAAGTTTTCCCCAAGGAAGATCAGGAAAATGGGAAGGCAACAAAAGAAGAAGGAATGGCCAGTGATGTCACAAAGCCGTCCAGCAAAAGGCCGGAAAGCGAACTTAGTGGGGGAGTCTGAGGTGTTCACCAATCTTCCACCTCCTGTTTTGAACAGCTTTGACCGAAATAACAGTGACTTCAGCTGGGGAACAGACGTCTTCTTTGAAGAGGATGAAGAGGTATCAGTCCAAGAAGGTGGCTTGAAAATACCTTCAAGTCAAAAAGATAGTGTATTGAGCAGATCAGCAAATGCCTTCTGCTTTAATGAATTAAGGGAATTGGAGAATGGCTGTGAAGAGATTCAAAACTCTGAACACGATACTTGGCCACCTCGCTTACACAAGAAGGACAGCCTGTTTACCTTCTACAGTCAATATCCACATAATTTGCGTGAATTCTACAATGACAATATTGAAGGTGACAAACCTGAATTGAAAAAATCTCCAAATAGAAGAGCTAGTATACTAGACAGATTTGCAGATGATATCACTGTCAACAACTCTAAGGCAGATATTTCAAGGCAAGATAGTTTTACTTCTTTTACAAAAGTGCCCAAGAAAAATAGGAAGGTAACTCCAGAAGAAGGAATGGCCAGTGATGTCACAAAGCCATCCAGCAAAAGGCCAGAAAGTGAGCTCAGTGGAGAGTCTGATGTGTTCACCAATCTTCCACCTCCTGTTGTGAACAGCTTTGACCGAAACAACAGTGACTTGAGCTGGGGAACAGGCGTCTTCTTTGAAGAGGGTGAAGAGGTACCAGTCCAAAAAGGTGGCTTGAAAATACCTTCGAGTCAAAAAGATAGTGTATTGAGCAGATCAGCAAATGCCTTCTGCTTTAATGAATTAAGGGAATTGGAGAATGGCTGTGAGGAAATTCAAACCTCTGAACACGATACTTGGCCACCTCGCTTACACAAGAAGGACAGCCTGTTTACCTTCTACATTCAATATCCACATAATTTGCGTGAATTCTACAATGACAATATTGAAGGTGACAAACCTGAATTGAAAAAATCTCCAAATAGAAGAGCTAGTATACTAGACAGATTTGCTGATGATATCACTGTCAAAAACTCAAAGCCAGATATGTCAAGACAAGGTAGTTTTACTTTTACAAGTGTTCCTAAGATACGTTGCCCAGATGATCATGCCGACTCAGAAGATGACAGACTTAACAGCATTTCAGAAGTGAGTAATTTTCAAGATGATGATGATGGTCTCTTAAAGGAAAACTGTGATGAATATCTGCATGATCTGTATGGTAACAAGCACTCACACAGTGTCGGAGGGCATTACGATGAAGATGCGAGGTTAGATGAGGACGATGAATACAGCGAACTACATAGTAGTACACATGACCATTACATTACGGAGGTAGATGAGCTGCAGATTGCAACACAGGGGAAAACAACTCCAGACCAAGAGGCAACTCCAGTCAGTAAGTATTTAGGTTAAGATGAAAAACAAAATAGTATTTGTCAAAACTGTATCAGGTGTCCCAGAATGATTAGTAAGTACCCATCGATCTCCAACATTTGTTTTACCATAAAAAGTCAACAATATTTGGTTAGTTGGTTTAATATTCAACTTTACCATACTGTATGCTTCGGGGTATGCTTTCATAATTTTGAATTGTGAAAATTGGAATAACCCAAGTGAAAATACACTCAATTGTGTTAGAGATGCTAAGCAAAGTTGAACTAGCCATGCAGGAGACATGGCAAACAAGATGGCCTAATTAGGAATGGTGACCCCCTTAATGACTCCTTAAGGTGACTTGACCTTTGACCCCTTTAACTTGACCGATATGTCACACATGCCACTAAATGTATTTTTATGTGTTAACAACGTTACATGGATCATTATTATTGAGTTTCAACTCAATCCAAGCATGTCAGGGATTTGATTTTTACCCCATAATGTGACCCCTGGGTCACAGATAGGGTTAACTGTTCTTGTTCTGTATTTACGATGTCACAAGGATTATTCCTGACAAATTTCGGCTCAATCGGAACTTGTTTGTAGATTTTGACCTTTGAACATTGACCTTTGGGGTCGAGACTATCATAGACCTTCCCTACTATCAATGTTACATGACTCTAGCAATAACAGGCTTTATCTGTCTTCTATAGGCTGAGATACAGCCAATTTGATCTTATTTTTAGCATTTTTTGACACAATTGACCCTTTGACCCTTAATGCCCCCTTGATGACCTTTGAACCAGATATAAAAAAAACCTCATACACACCACTATAATGCATTATTCCAGTTTAAATACAAAAATTCTGATTTTGTTAGTTCTTGAAATAAAAATTCTTGAATTTATTTAGCTCAAAACCGGAAGTGACATGTAAATGACCTTTGACCCCAAAATAAAAATGACTTGCTTACATCGGGTAACATGAATACATATCTGAAGGTTATGTTACTCTACTTTGTTTGGATTTTGAGATAAAAAAAAATTAATATTTTTGAATATTTTTTATTTTTATCCGGAAGTGACCCTTTATGACCTTTGATCCCAAAATTGTGGACAACCTACAGACCTTGGTTGGTAACAATGCATGTGCATTAATTACGTCACTCTGCTATGCAATTTGCAAGGACAGCGTTTTTTTGAATATTTTTCCCAATTTTTGTCTTTCAGACCAGAAATGACCTTTGACCCATTATCCTTGAACACCCTATATGATGCATGGGTCAGTGGCTCCTCTGAAAAAAGCTTGGTTGATATCTCTATTTTAAGATAGTGTGTTTAACAAAAGTTCCAGATGTGGAATTTTATTACAAAGTTGTGGTTTTCCATGTGAAGAACATTCGATTTGAGCTCGGCTATTTCACACAGGATAAGCTCAATTTAATGGTGGGATAAGCTAAAGTTAATTTTTCTTGTCAAGTTATAAGTAATTAGTTGTATCATCTCCATACACCAATATCTGTTCTCCTTGCACAATGTGTGCAGTAACAAAGAATGAAAAGCTTCAGTTTGATTCTTTTAGTGGTGGTCATAGCAAGGGTGGCACCAAGGTGGCCGTCCCCCTGCTGAGAGTTTCAAAATTCAGGAAAAATGGGGGGTTTTAAGCAATAAATTGTGCAAAAATGAGGGTTTTTTACCTGTATGAGTTAATCGT
>JAMKCH010020544.1:0-21972 GCA_023653785.1 Ophioderma brevispina | reverse complement strand
TTAATATAACATAAGCATACCTGTATCAAACTTCAACAAAAACCATCCACATAACATAGGAGAACGGAAAACCAGAGCTCAGCCAGCCACCCAACAAAATAATTTGCATAACACAAAGGATTGGCATGTGCAACAGACTGAGTCCAGACCTGGAGGAAATTCCAAGACTGAATGGGACCATTCTTTTTACTCAGATATCTCTTTAACAGTTCATAAAGTTCGACTCATTTTATGGTATATCCGGATATCCAATTTATATTATAGCTATTCACAGCAGCTGCATTTTTAACTTATATGCTGAATAAATTGATTTCTTGTGGACAACAATTTTAAACTTCAATTTCTTTTACAATTCTTGTATAAACCTGTCACTCTTTGTGTCCATGAAATATCTCTCATCTATATTTTGCATGTTCTGCTTAATAAAGTTGAATTAAAATCAACTGAGTTATATATAATAAATGGATTCCACTAAATAAAATTGACCTCAACGCAAAACACATTTTAGAAAGAAGAGAAGGCGGTCCTGACAAATTACCATCACCGCCTTCTCGCCAGCACTGCCTTATCAGAGCAATGTTATTCTTGTTTCTAAAATGTGTTTTTGTAACAAGGAAACTTTTTCCCTGTTTCTAAAATGTGTTTTTGTAACAAGGAAACTGTTTCTCTGTCTCTAAAATGTGTTTTTTTTTATCAAGGAAACTACTTCCTAGTATCTAAAATGTGTTTTTGCGTACTTGCGACTTAAAATGGTCAAAGAGCTGTTTCAAATCGGCAAAATATACAGGATATGATTGTCTGCAGTAGATAACCTTTATTGGTGATTGGTTATGAAGGTGATATATGGGAATATTAATCAAATCTAAAAGCTATTTAATTCAATAATCCCCAAACATGCCTTTGAGTGGGTTTAAAAACACATGACGGGGTTTAATTAGCTTGCCTGTGCGTTTTGCAGTCGTGCGCCCTCTACAATATTCAAATAGTACCATAGTAGCAAGGATGCAATTTAAAATGTTTTTGAAATAAGATTTAACACATTTATTTTCTAAGTACAAATCAATTCATTTGGTTTGATTTGACTTCAAATTCAACTGGCTATTTTCAACGCAATTACTTTGCTTTTGGTGTATTCACTCCTGTTTTCATGCACATGTGTCCCCCCAAAAAAATTTGAACATTCTGATTTTTGCACTGGTTTAAAGGTTTCTAGCTGAGAGCTGTTTCTTTGGTACAAAACTTGTGAAATTTGTAATTTCCTAGGAGCAAATAGGAAATTCAGCTTATGTTATCTATTGAAATATAAGCATAAACAAGTCACTTTTATTTTCATTTAAACAATCGTCTTACCATTAGTTATAAAGCAGCCGATGCTTATGATCTCAAAATAAGTACCAACATACCTAATGTGGCGTCACAATGACGTCATCAAGTGCACGAGTCGGCAAAATTGGCATTTTTCACAGAAAATAGGCGAAAATCCAATTTTGCGCTAAAAAGATAGGAATATTGGATTTTCATGCGGTTTTCAGCTCTAAATGATGGTAATCGACTAGTTTTCATAAACATGGAGTTTTAGAGCCGTACTGTGGATGATATTTTCAAAAATGCACCGTAAAATATCCTTTGGTGGCACCCCCTCCCCTACCCTTTGACTTTGACGGCATACTCTAACCCCAGTGAAGGTGCTACCTTCAATTTTTTTCCGCTAAAATGACCAGAAAGGATGAGAGAATGATTACCTAGAAGCTTTTTACGAAAGCTTTTGGCATTTTAGCGCACCGGAGTGCAATTTACTAGGGGTGTGGTAACCCCCCCCCGGTAAGACGAGTTATTTCTGCAGCCAAATAGAAGATAGGGAATCTATTGAGTGTCTAATCTATATGAAATGACTGCATATCACAGAAAATATAGTTGACTTAAATCTCTCGTTGCACCTTTAAGGGGTACCGTCGACCTGTGGTCCTATCTGGACATAGTGATTATTAGACACGTCAGAGGATATAGCATCTCGCTTGTTACTACGTGAGCTTTTCCTTCCCGATTTTGTTTCATTTGTCAATGTTCGTCGGATACTAACTCCCTGCTTCAATTAGATATCAGCGCATAAACACAGGGAATACGTGGAATAGAATTGCGCAGTACGTTGTCGTATAATGCAAATGATCTGTTTTAAAGGCACTATCAGTGATCCACCCAAAAGAGTCATAATATTCAAAACTTGCAGGAGTAGTCTAAAAGTAAATGATACATCTGTAAAGTTCGCGTAAGTTATTTTTTCCGAATGCAAAAACTGCCAAAAATGGAAAAAAGAACAGCACTTCTTAGCTTAAAGATATGAATCGCCATTCAATTACGTGTTGTAGGAAGTATCCGTACGGACAGTAATGACTAAAATATCTGATTTTGTCTTTATTGGGTTGCTTTCAGCCTTATAACTTGCAAGATAATGTATATTAGCATAGCTCGTTGCAGACATGCAAAAATCTATTTTTTTAAATTATTTTTTCGATCTCCGGATTTGGCAAATCACTGATAGTGCCTTTAATGCAAGCCACAAAAATTATGTTAAAATCGAATTGAAAACTTCATTGAATAATTGAAAGTATGCGATATCAGACTAACACTTGTATCTATGAACGAGCAAACATTACACCATAACCAAACATAAATGCATGTTGTTGTAAATCGGTTGGCGTCGATCAGCAGGTTCAATTTTAAGATTCCATTTCCTTCCATAAGAGTAGAGTTGTAGCCGTCATCAATCCACGTCAGCTCATGTCCAAATAACGGCTTGGTCAATTTGCCACAGACTTGCATTGTATACATGGTTAATACCGACTGTTGACAGGAAAACGAATGCTAATTCAAGTTAGGAAATGCATTTGGACCATATGTGTTGCTTCTTTCAATAAGTAGTAAGGGCTTGTAACAACCCTGCAGACAGTGAAGTGTACACTGCAAAAACATTGTTTAGAAACGTGGTGCAAATTAGTGTTGAGGAATTAGACATGTCAAATCTCTAAACACTTGCCGTCAAATATCTAACCTAATCATATCCCTAAACATTTTTAGATTTTAAACATGTTTAGATATAAGGTGTTTATATATTAAACAGAAATTTTAAAATGTTTAGAAACGTGGTGCAAAATAGTGTTTAGAAAAGTGTTTAATTTCTAATCACTGTTTTTGCAGTGTATTTAGAGAAAGTGTTTATCTATTTAGAGAAAGGTAAATAGAAAGGTATTTATTTTTTATTCATGAAAATATTACCACATTCAGCAACAAACGTCAAGATCACGTCCTTGTAAATTCGGTGAAATGATTCCATTTCCAATTTTATACTGTTTTTATGCTGGTGGCCTACGGTCACTCTATATTACAGTTTACTTAAAGGATGTAAAAATCAGACGGTCTAAACCTCTAAATGGTATATTATACAACAAAACGTTGAGCTGTTCTGGTAAGAATGATACGGATGGTGGCCTAGTAGCTCCTAGCAGCTCCTAGTCCGAAGAAGCAGGAAGCGTTTGATATGAGCTGAATGATCCTCATTGTACTTTCTGGAGGAATTCAGATTCAAAAGTTCTGGAAAAAAGATGTGATTCCAGATTAAAGAGTACATGCAAGAGGCATAATTGTTTCTCTGTGCAACCTGCTAAAGGCCATTCCATTCTACTTTGAAACTGCGCTGCTGTGGTAAAGGAATGGTACCCTTCCCCCACGCACTTGACAAAGCCATTGAAGCTATGCTTGTTTTACTCGATACTCCTCTGCCTTATAATATAAAGCAATATGTTATTTGAAAGATTCCAAGGAGGTATGGCATGTAGGGGGGGGGGTTATAACGTATTAAAATGGTGTATCATTAGTCTCGATATCGCAAAACAAGCCCATTGTTATTGGCGATTCCATCTCGGACCCTTTCGCGTCCTGGGGGTGTTCCCCAAGGTTCTGTCAAAGGACAAATTGGATTTATCATGCTATAGTGCTCCACTGGGCGGTGTCATCAATGCTCACCATGATATCCATCATGCCATTATGAGGATGACACTCAACTTTATCTGACTTGATATCAACTCGCCATTCTCAAGCTGTCAATATGCTAGAATCCTGCATTGCTGATGTCCGCTCCGGGCAATCAAAAATAAACTCATGTTAAATGACTCAAAAACGAAATATTCTTCATTCAAAATTCAGAAAACTGCTCAATGTTACCATTCATCTGCATTGGAGGTTACGACAGATATAATTCAGCCAAGGACCTAGGCGTTTTGCTTGATGACACCTTGCAATTAAAAGACACATGTTCGTACAAATGTCCGGAAGCTTCGGTGGGTATTTATAAGATCGGCCGCATTCGCAAAAGACTTGGATAGCAATTCCACTCAGCGCCCTCATTCTGCTTTTGTTTTCTAATCTTGTGCATAAATCTCTTTTGTATGGTGTACCAAAAATCTTCTGTCTTCACTCAAAGAATTCAAAACCTTGCAGTTCGTCTTATCAAAGGTACAAAGCGTCATGAAACAATCTCGCCCCAATTTTCCTGATCTCCATTGGTTGACTAGAGGACAGAATTTCGTTCAAAATCCTGTTGCTCACTTACAAAGCATCAAGGTTATGCACCTGCCTACATCATCAGACAAACGTCATTATCATTATCCCCACTAACCGCTCGCTTCGCTAAGCTCAAAAACAGCTTCTTTAAAAACCCGGACACTTGTCAAGACTACTTCTATATGGCGACCGGGCTTTCGCAGTGGCTGCCACCCAAAATCTGGGACACATCCCTTGCACCACCCGTTCTGCTACTTCAATTGGTCAAGTCAAATCAATGCTCAAAACCTTTTTGCTCAAGTGGATATTTCCCATTTGCTCTATTGCTTGTTGTAATTAAGTGTAAGGCTTGTTGATTATGTTTTGTACAGCGCTTAGAAACCTTGGTATTTGCGCTATATATATAATGTTGTTTATTATTATTATTATTACTAGCGGGAGGCCCGCGCTTCGCGGCGGGCTCCGCTAGTTGATGAACGGTTAGCGATTCACTCAAGAGAAAGATCCTGAAACTGAACGATACTGAAACAGAAATGATAACTGAAACAGAAGCGATCAATGAAACTGAAGCGATACTGAAACAGAAATGATCACTAAAACTGAAGCGATAACTGAAGAAGAAGTAACACATATGGCGACACCGTCATAATCAAAACCAGTGGAATACACAACGCATCAAGTCACTCCCGTATAATTTACCCGTCATCATGAAGTTTAAGACTCCCCCGGTCACCAAAAACACTTTTAGTTAAACTCAATTTCCCGTATCCTATCCTGTATCTAGTTTGTTAGTTACAAATTTTAGTTCATTTTCTCGCATTTTTAAATAATAAAAATGCCAATATAATCCCGTATAAGTTCCATTTAACTGTTTCATATGTCATATCCTCATTTTTCCTCTCATAACTCCTCAAATTCCCGTAAAAACTTGTCTTCATCCTGCAGTTTATGCATTCCCCGTCGCAACTTCCCGTGAGCGTATTTTTCCGTATAGTTTCCAGCATAACCTGTTTTTTTAGCTTAGCCCTATGTAGGCCCACTTCCTATTTTCTAACTAAAACCGCAATATTTCATCCGTAACTTAACAGGATATTTCAAGTTTTCTCAAAAACTAAGTCTCAAAAATACTTCCCCGCGTGTGTGTTATAAACCCGTACTTCCAGCACAATCAAAGCGAAATAATAACAGGAACTGTTATTGATCATTATTTTCTTACCCACATCACCGTAAGTAAATATAGCTCGGTGGTTTGCACTACCGTACACAATGTATAAGGCGCTGTACTTGCGTATTCCGCATGTAGCGTATCACGAGTAACCGTTGCGTACCGCAGATAGCGTCTCACGCGTTACCCACCACCGTCGCAACGCACCACGCATACACGCCGCTTAGTAACGCGTGCAAACAAATGCGTAATTTAATCATAGCAAACGAGAACATTTTCGTTGATGTTCAGCCATTTCTGAACGGATTTCGTCCAAATTAGGGGTTATCCGTCGGTATCTCACGCCACCTTTCACGTGAATTTGGCGCAATATTGGATCGAAACTGCCGGAGCCTTATATATCGTACATACCCAAAACAACATACATACAAAATTAGCCCAAATTAGAGTATGATACAGAGGATTTATTTCAGACCCCTTTCAAATCCTGCGCTTTAGTATCAATGCGTAGTGAAGATGCTTTGGCAGTCCTGTTCATACACTTCCCAAGAGGAAAGAGAAGGTACCATTTTGGCGATTTGTTTATGGTCTAACTGTTTAATCTTTAAGATATGCTTTTCATGAAACAAAAGTGAAAGCCGCCGTTGAATATTATTCAAACTTGACTGCATACAGGGATGTGTGATAGTAAAACCTACAGTGTAAAATAAATGTAGTACAGTACAAACACAAATTAAAATTGTCAATGGTGGATTTGATAAGGCTTTTGAAAAATAGCTCCTCCCAGAAGCGGACTGGCAAGTCAATTAGGCCGTTGAGTATCATTGGCCATACGAGTCATAAGGATTACCTATAGCAGTTCTGTCAATTGCTTACTTCGTAAAATACCCGTCAACAAGGATTACAAACCAAAATTCTATAGAAGTCTAAAGTAAAGTCTTATATTTGCTTATTAAAGAATTTTATAATTTGTTTTCAGTTTCGCAATAAAAAAATGTTTATTTCTATCTATTTTTGGGTGACCGTCTGTAGTTTAATATACAGGGGTAAAACGCCCACTCAAATTTACCCCTACTTCTAACTGCACCAAAACGGCGAAACAAGTGCACAAAAATATTGGGTTTACGGTGGACATTTCATTTGTGTTCACGATTATGCTGAGTGGTAATTTAACACAATGATCACACATCTCATAGGTCAAGCACCCGCCGGGTGAAGGGTGAAGGTTGCATGCAATTAATACAGTTGAGACGTCTTCCTTGCGCAATCTCCGAGAATATTTAATTTTTTGTTTGCATTGAGCATATCTAATCATCTGCAGAGTGGTTGCTATATCATCTGTACTGATAGAACAAGGAAATAGCCCGGGAAATAGGTAGACCAAGGTGCGACGATGTGCAACACCAAGTATCTCTCTATCTCTTGACCGCTGATTGTGTTCACATTGCAAGGATGATGAAACAGGATTTACGGATTGCAAAAGCAAATTAAAAATTGACATGTTAGAGTAGGAAAGGGGAAGTTTAAAGGTGCATTCATGATTCCAGCACCTCCGTTTATTCATTTTGAAAAGATTGGCGCATTTGAAAAAAATTGTTACCCCAGGATGACCTGAACCGTATACCTTATAAACTTTAATCTAACCCACATTTATAGGGTAAACCATACCTTTTTAATTCTTAGGATATGGTCAAAAATGTGGGTATAGATTTCAGTGCAATATACTGCTTTACAACCCCGTACAAACCTTGCCTCCTGCAAATGCAATGTTCCCCGCTACTTAATTATACTTCTTGACTTGTGATATCCTATCATTTCTAAGTATAACAAAACCAAATGGTTTCTTGTGGCAATTATTTGGGTAAAAACCATTCATTTTTTAATTTCTTGCACTATAACAATCAACAACTATAATAAAATATCGAAGTCAACCATTTGATAGAAAGGATTGATAGGGGGGGGGGGGGGGGGGGGGGGGGGGGGGGGGGGGGTTTGGGGGGTAACATGAAAAAAGAGGGGAAGTTCTAAAGGGTTGTACTCCAATGCGTTACCAATATTCTAAGACAAGTTCAATCGTGCTATAAGCTAGTCTACCGTGGGCACTTAGTAAAGATTGGTTCCTGGAACTTAACTGTTTCGTTATCCTTACTTGTTATGTTTAGTGGTTTATTTATTGCTTACCAATACACCATCATCTGAGTAGGATCTTTTCATTTTATTTCTACACTAATGATGAAAGACCTCAATGCCCCACCCGATTGTTCAAGTATCGAATGGGTTTATAGATCTTGTGTATTTTGCATTGTACGCAAGCATGGTAGTCTATTTCAGTTATGAACTTTCCATTAACGTCGGGATACCAAACTTTGTGTAAGGTCAATTGTATTGAACAGAATCTTAGTATTATCCAAGCAAGAAAAATAACAACCTTTAGCTTGAATGTAGTTTCAGACTTAGCTTCTATGGCAGAATCTATTCCACTGATATTGAATGAAATACCATGTACATCATCCAGACTCAGGGAATCTTGCATCAATCTTAGACACCTGTTGAAATTAGGCATCAGTGTTTCTCAAAGTAAAAGAGCCTTTTACCAATCAATCTGCCACAGTAATAAGAACTTATGTAAGCCAACGAGAATGAGATTTACTAGAAAATTCATCCTTCTCGCTTTGCTACTTAGCGGTCAGACAGAACCAAACCCAGGCCCAAAGGCTAAACATCCTTGTGGTGTTTGTAACAGAGCAGTTAAGGACTCTGATCAAGGGATACTTTGTGATCATTGTAACAAGTGGATACATATAAAATGTGTGGGGATGTCAGATACAATTTATAACATCTTGTGTGACCAATCCAGCTTCTCGTGGATATGTTGCAACTGTGCCTTACCAAACGTCTCCTCAACATTTTTCCTATCCAATACTTCGTTAGAGATCAGTAACTCTTTTGATTTACTAGATAGCGGCAGCTCTTCGGAGGATGAGAAAGATCTTGGAGAGCCAATAGCATCGTCTAGCCCTTGCAAGGACATGCCTCATCGTGAAACAAGTAAACCAAAACATAGGAACCAACCTAGACGTATCAAGGCTATGCAAATTAATTGCAATGGTCTGAAAGGTCTTGATAAACAAAGGAAATTTCAAGCTGAACTTGAGTTACACAAACCTGACATGGTGTTTGGTTGTGAGTCCAAATTGGAGAGCAGCATTCCCTCCCTATAACAATCTTCCCTAAGAATATTCGTCATCGTATGATAGAACGCTGACGGGGAGTGTCTTCATAGCAACTAAGAATGGACATCCAATACGTTTGACAACGACAGAATTATCGTCAGTGTTTGCGTAAATCATTCGTACAATCGGAATTTGAAAAGTGTGGTATACTGGTACTTAGCAAGCTATTACAGGCCTGCAGGCTACAATGCGTCAATGCGGAATGGATCTTCTTCAGGAATTGTCTTGGCTTGAATCATAAAAAACCACCTCTCATACACTCCCCAATATTATTCTGGCAGGGGATTGTAACTTTTTCCGACATTGATTGGGACCAGCTTTGCACTAAACCCTCACATCACCGTGCCCATCCGCGCTTCCTTGACCTTGATCCGCGAGAATGGATTTCAACCAGCTGACTGACGTCCATAACAAGACCTTGCTCAAATAGTATACTTGATCTATCATACAATTAAGAAAGCCTTGTCCGTAACCTGCCACACCAACCCAGGGATCACGATCAGGATATTGTACATTCGATTTAATGTTTTTCTGGCAAGACCTAAACGGATCCAACCTATGAAGGTGTGGAAACACAAAGAAAGGCAAATCCTGAAATCGTAAGAAAATCTCTTCAGGATGCAACTTAAGAATTCTTCCCAACGCCTCCTGAGTCAGATCCTGTGACAAAATTGGATTTCTTCAAGAAAGTGATTTTTCAGCTAAGGATAATATCCCACAAGATATTCTAAAGGGAAAATCTCCCATCCTTGGCGTATGAGGAAACGTGACAACTGTACAAAAATCACGATCTTCCAAAACTGAAAGTGACTGGACTAAATATACAGTTCATCGTAATTTGGTGAACCGTATTGTGTCTGAGGGCACCTTGACTACATTAACAACGTAGTCGGTGGGGCAGTCTTTCATCTGATTGCAAGAGATTCTGGACTTACATTAAGTCAAAAAGAAAGGAAGTACAGGTGTTTCCACAACGACTTTCGAACGCACAAGGTATTCAGTCATAACCACAGCCAAAGCTATGCTTTAAACGACTTCAGTTTTGCCTCAGTTTTTACAAGAGATGATGATTACAACCACCAGACAAATGTCCCCATTCACCCTACATTCCCATTCAGGATTTAAACATTGATTCAAAGGGCGTGCGCAAACCACTTCACAAATTAACATCAACAAGTCAAGTGGTCCAGATGAATCCCGCCCGTATGCTTCATGACTATGTTCAACTTTCACCGATGCTCACCATGTGTCAGCAACATAGTAATGCTTGGCAATTCCATCTGACGACAAAGGCCCAATTTACTGGTATTTACCAAAAGGGTTACAAGACCACCCAAGAACTAAACAGACCTGTTAGTCTGACAAGCATTTGTAGTAAAATCCAAGAACATATTATCCTCAGTCATCTGCGAAGCATCTTTAGTAACCACATATCATCAAATCAATACCAGCATGGATTTCGAGAGAAGCTTTCGTGTCGACACACTTACCAAGGCAGTTTGATGATTGGCCTACACTCTCACAAACATGTCAGACGATGTCTTCAGTTCTCGATTTCAGTAGGAGGCATTCGATAAGTGTCGCATAACTGCCTCCTTCATAAACTGAGTACACTACGACTACGGTAGATGGCAAAACACATGATTGGATTAAGAGCTTTCTAACAATCGTTCCCAGTGCGTTGTTGTCGACGCACAGAATCTAACGGTGTCCCAGTGGTATCAGAGGTTCCTCCGAGGGATCAGTACTGGGGCCTGTTCTCTTTCTTCTATCATCCACGACATCACTGATACGGAACATCTACATACAGACTATCGCTGAGGATATGGATCTACAGCAAATTGAATCACCAAGGATCAGATTCTTCTTCACCAGGATCTGCTGAGAGTATTCCGCTGGGCCAAATCTTTTGGCATGAGCTTCAATATTAAGAAGTGCATCCATCTTACCATCACCAAGAAGCAGCAGCCTCTCATCGATCGTACACCATTGAAGTGCTCCATTCCCCCAAGGAGAGTTCCACGAACTCCTGGGTGTCACCATATCCGCAGACTTCCTGGACCAAGCACATTGAATCTATTCGTGCCAAGGCATCCAAAACACTCGGATTGATCCGCAGAAATCTTGGACCTGTGAACCTCTGTCAAAGAAAATGCATATCAAGCCCTTTGTAAACCACAGTTGAAATATGCCTCTTCTGTGTGGAACCCGACACCAAAAAGACAAAACCAAAAATTGAGATATCCAACGCCAAGCAGCAGATTCACAGTATGTGACTACGGAGAATATCAGTGTTTCTAATAGGCTCAAATCGCTTGGCAGTGGGACAACGCTTGAAGACAAAACCTTCTGGCTCAAGACTACCAAGGTCTACAAGATTCTACATGGTGTAGTCAACCTCCTCCCTCGGCGCCTCATCCCACATACAAGATCTTGAGCTAGAGGTTACCATGTCACTCTCGCGATATCATCACCAGGTCACTACCTAAGTTAACACATACAAGTGCTCATTCTATCCTCGTATCATCCACTCTGACTTCCTCCCTGCTGAAGCAGTCTAGCCCCTACAACCACATGCTTCATCGTGGCAGCTCTATCAGATGTCTGCCACCTATTGTGGGGTACTGTTTCCAGCTTTGGGTGGTAATGTAGCCATCAAGTTTTTAGCCCCACCTTTTGTTTTCTTAATCTTTGTTGTCCTGAAGTATGTTTTGTATATATATTGCACTTGGACTGCACTGCAGAGTTAAGCATCCAGGACAGCAAGAATTGCTTCTGATGATGTTTTTCCTAATCAAGTCAAATTCAAATCAATCAATCAAGTCAGTCACAACCGGTTATCGTTGAGGAACCCGGTCATTTAAGAGACACTTACTGGCACATTTGAAAAATAGTGCGCACCATCAAGATTTTTCAAATCGATATTTTTGCATGGTTGTAACTCTTTTATATACAAAAGCCCTCACGACGAATTGATTAAGACCAGAAGTCAATCTTCCTTATAATGTAAACGGAACGATTTTGTAATTTCGCGTCGCCGGCGACGCGAAATTCAGCAACACTAAACTGGCGTTTACACAGACAACGCACGCGCCGTATGCATGTATTCCCACGCTATGCACATGTTTGACCGGGGTCTAAACCTTTGTTGTTTTAATACCAGTGAGTACGATTCAAAATATTCATGTAATTATACATTTGGTTGATTAAAGTTATGAAACTTAAAGTAGCCTACAAATTACATAGATATCTTTCTCCTCATATCAATGTCCCTATCTGCTTTTGGGGTTGTTATTTTTATGTTAAAATTATATATCTCTGTTTCTCCAATGGCTTAGACATCATTTGAGACCAGTCAAATTGGAAGAAAGTTCATATTTTTTTGTGAAATGTGCCAGTGGCCCCGCTTTAACTCACTCACCTGCCAACTAAATACATTTCATTCATGTATGGAAACCGCACTTACATTGCTCTCAATAAATGATAACAAAAGTCCCTGCGCCTCATTGAATTTTCACCTCCGCAAGAATGGGTACGGGGTCACATATCAGAAAATGGAATCGAATTAGCCATAACGATCCCAGAGAGGTGTGACTATTCAAGGTCAATCCTGGGCGACCAGTATAGATGAGTCAAATTTTGGGCCTATTAGGTATTGGACCCTCAACCTACATTCATCCCTAATTTTGCATTTTAATCTATCTTCCTTACTATATTCAGAATCCATGTATGTATATATGTTTGTCTCTTGATTCACGCCCCTTCATTTTTCGTCACATGGCAAAATTTCAACCACTATAGTTTTTACAATAGTGGAAGTATCTTGGCGGATAGCTTTTTCTTTCTCAAAATCGATAACTTTACCAAGGAAAATTGTGAAAAACAACAGATAATGGTCAAATCCATCACTGACAGCAACGTACTTGCAACGTCAACTTTTACGTAACCCCATAGTATCCCGTGTAGTAACAGCGTGAGGACCGCGTGCTGCTCAGTGTAGTACATGAGGCGAGTTGCCACGGGTGTGTGTGACCAGAACCGTTGCTACGGGTGTGTGTACGCCGAGGCTAGTTGCTAACGGTTGTGAGCGCATTGTTTTTGCTTTTGGTTGCCGCTTGCATTGCCCTACCCTGCTGCCGGTCAAATTGCAGGGGAGAGTTTGAGGCTTCAAATATGTGGATTTATTCTTCCACGTTTCTTGCAGCACGACAGAAATGTGAGACACGGGGACCGGGGAGTTGTCGCTTGCCATCGCTGCATGGCGGACCGGTCAAAGTTGCGCGGAGTTTACGGACAATACGGACACTTTTATAGTTTTCAACGTTCCTTGCACGACAGCTATGTAAATCGTCACGGGAGAGTTATGATAAGAGTATTATGGGTGAGAGCGACGCGAGAAGAGAGAGAGATTAGAAGACGTAGGCCTATGTTTAGAGATGGTCTCGTAATGAGTTTTGTAGAAAAATAATAGACAGAACATTACATTAATCATTCGGTGCCCTTACATAGATACGGAAGTTCTGGAACACAGGTACGCACAGGGTAGGCGGGATTAACAGAAAACAAATAGAAAATCAAACTGTGTGAATTCGGGTTGCGAGTGCAGCATTTACGAAGTTATAATGTGAACTACAGGAAAGACAAGGACACAACCGTGTCTTCAGTGGTCGCTTCTCTTTTTCATTGATCACTTCCGTATTGTTTCGCGCGGGTTGTCCTCAACTCTAGACGCCCCGTGTCCCCTCACATTTTTTCTGTCGTGCGAGATACGTGAAGAAAAATCAATATTTTTTTGTGTGTACTCATTCTTGCACGACAGAAATGTGAGGACACGGGGAGTTGCGAACTACAGAACGACGGACACTGTTCCTTCAGTCATCGCCTCTGTTCCAGTGATCGCTTCCGTTTCAGTGATCCTTCCATTTCATGATCGCTCCCGTTCACTCACTAGCGGGAGCCCGCGCGAAGCGCGGGGCCTCCCGCTAGTAAGCTATAATTTACCTATTATCCAAACATGCAAACATACATTACTGTTTAGCATCATAATCTGACACACTTGTCGATAGACCGAATACTTTTTTTTTCTATACAAACTTTCAATCTCCTGTTTTTACATAATTACACGTTCCACCCCCCTTTTCCAGTTGGCGGTTTTTCCTTTTACCCTCTTTTAGCTATTAACAATAATGAATATCCTCTATTCTTCCAACTTTGCCCTCGTGTTTTCCACATGTCCAACCTTTTCCAGCTTGCAATTTTTCTTTGACACTCTTTTAGCTTATTTTATCATTAGCACCAAAATTAAACCCTTCTGCACTATTGTAATTGTCAATAATCAATTTCACTCCGTTATGAGGAAAATAGGCGAAATCCTTTCTGACATTGATATGTATTTAAGGCATTTTTTAAATTATTAGTTTTGCTTTTTATAGTTCTATAATAGTACTTATTGACGCATCTGAACCTGAAACCATCTTGCACTAGGAGGTAATTAGTTCAATTTCATACATGACTGAGCAACCACCGAGAATCTAACTTCAGAGTAGTGTCCCCACCATAACTCACCCATCACTATACACCATTATTTGCTCCTCATCTTAATACGTCCCCCAGAGGGTCCCCGCCCCTCCCTCATCCCCAGATTCAATTACAGCGCTAAGGAAAAACTAAATGTGCATACTCATGAATTTATTTCTCACTTTCTTTTTTTATCGAATTTAGAGTTTATATCAAAGGTTTCTAAATGTCTTATGTTTTTTAATTTGAGAACAAATCCTATCGTCGAAAAATAATGTAACTTCTCAAATGTGTGTGGATATCTCCTTCATCATGGGGCTATTCTTGATTACGAGACACTACATCCATTTATTTTCCCAAAAATAGAATATGGATAATGGGTATTGAGTAATGGTAATTGGTGTGAATATAACACCAATATGAGGTAATTAATGTTAAACGTCATGGATACTATGGATAGCAGTGTTTCATTTCAATTTCTTTGATGTTGCACATATAGACGAGGGATTTAGGTTTTGAATAAACAAAATCCAACAAAATATTTTATACCTACTTTTGTTGGTATTTGATATCAGGAAGAACATAGCAAAAATCTCAGAAAATCTACAATGGCAGGGGTAGAAATAAGGGGGAAAGTTTGTACAGGGGTAAAAATTAAAGTTGTTCAAATAGTGTTAAAATATAAACCATTTTTACTCAACTATTTGACATATGTGTGCAACGAGAGATTTGTGGGCATCCATACATAGTGTCATATGTAAGAATTCCATACAGATAAGACCCCAATACATTTCTTACTTTGTGTTTGGTTACAGAAATGCCTAGAAAGTGAAAACAAAAAGCGAATTTTATTTGCTTAATTTCAATATAAAATATAGTAATTTAGAAATTTCATAATTTTGGTATCAAAGAGATAATTCTTACTTAGCTTAATCCTTTCACAATAGCGCAAAAATCAGAATTTTCTTACTTTCACAATTTTGGTTTCTCCCATATTTAAAATTTCCTTAACAACAAAATGTCATAGACAATGTATCTAATGTGTATATTGTTATGTACAACTAGATGAACAATTTCAACCCATTTTCAAAAAGATCAATGGATTTAAATTTTACCCAATAGTGAAATTGAATAATTGTGCCTTATAACTATTGAACTACAACTCGAAAATAAGGCAATCTATACATGTTTTAATCGTTGAAACGTGATAAACATGTTGGTGTACATTTTACACATTCTGACCCTTTTAATATTTTGGCCATGTGTAAACCTTGGACCCTACTCCACTGCTTTCCGATTGGTAAATTTTCTGAAATTTTTAGTATGTTATTTCAAATGTTAAATACTAACAAATTCTGTTGAAAAACCTTTCTTTGGAATTACTTTGGGTTTTTTATAAATGCATTTTTAAATGGTTTTATGCTTGTTTGCTTTCTATGTTCAATCGATGAAAATTATTATATATCTTAATAAAATGATCAACTTTCTTTATCTCAGCAAATCTCATTCTTAATTCTTTTCTAATAGCGTTGATGTTGTACTCGAGTATCTGAGTCCAACAAAACAATTTATGTCGTTAAACTTTCGTCTTCTAATTGCTTTATTTTATTGTTTTTTAATTGTAATTCTGTCTCCTTCTGTAGGCAATTTGAAATTATATTATTGTTAATTTCCATGCTGCAATTTCGAATAATATAGCCCAACTAGACAGAAATGCTTTTGTTTCTGTTATTGATTATTTACTTTCGTTGCGTACTTTATTTTATTGCTGTATGATTCATGACTTTATCACGAGGTGTGTATTTCAAAATGTCAGTAACTTCAAGTAAATATTACAGACTTATATTGTCTAACAGACTGTTATATTGTCGGTACATATGTAATGTTATTTCATTTCGTTGTGGTAATCTGATATATTGTCTATTACACATTTTTAAAGTTTATATAAGGTTACCAAGAGCGATGTCATTCAAATGTTACCATATCAAAATAAAAGTTGCTAGCATGTATATTGCAGTACGATTTGAAGTGTGATCAACCTGAGGGTATCTATCGCTACTGATGCGCTGAATTTGAACACATTACAATTTTATTCATCACAAATTGTACAGTAGGTTCCCATTAAAATTTGATTGAAGTATATGGATATATTGCAAATATGATACATGGTACAGAAAATACGGGTCTGAGGTCTAAGTGTAAGAGTGTTTCAATGAAAGCGTAAATTCACGTAAATATTTAAGCCTCCGCGCTTCTCAACCCAATTATTTAAATGCACAATATATATGAAAGTTAAAGGCACTTTAAAATCAGTGATTTGCTAAATCAGAAAATCGAAAAAAGTATGGGTATCCTAACATATCCTGCAAATGATAGGACCAGAAGCAATCTAATAAGGACAAATTCGGAAATTTTAGTCATTACTGTCCGTACGGACCCTTACTACAACACGTAATTGAATGGAGATTCCTATCTTTAAGCACTGCCGTTTTCTTTTTCTGCCAAATCTTCAGTTGGAAATAGTAAGTTGTGATGATTCTACAGACTTATTCTTCACTTTTAAGCTATTCCTACAAATTTCAAATATTTTGACTCTTTCGGATAAATCACTGATAATGTCTTTAAAGGAACAACATGACATTGCAGGAACTATTACACACAGCGAACATACTGCTATACTGTAGTTATGGAATTTTTAAAATATTGAATTGATTAAAAACAACATTTCAGCAATATTAAAAGTATATTTAAATTATTTTTCAAAATAATTGATTTTCAAACAAATGCAGGAGATCGCAAATATATTTTATCAGCTTTATGCTCCCGTTATTATTTACATTCACACGACTATAGTTTCGTGGTTAGGTATGGCCCCGTTTGAATGATTTATACACTTGATGAGCATAGTATGGCAACTATTTTGCACAATGAAGGAGAAAAGTCTGGTTTTTAACCAACTTCTTTTTTCGATTTAAAAAGCAAAGTTTTTGAAAAACCTGGTTTATCGGCCGAGAAACCCGGTTTTTCGATTTGAAAAACAAGGTTAATCGATTCTGAGAGCTTAGTATTGGATAAACCTAGTCTATCGGTCTTGCTTATCGAATTTGATAAACCTGTTTTTTTTTCTATTTGAAAAAACATGTTTATCGATTTATAAAATGACTTGTTTGAAAAACTTCGTTTCTCAGCCGAGAAACTTTATTTTTCTATTCTATTGTACTACTTTGAACCTGCCTATGGCAAGTATCTTGCACAAAGAAAGAGAAAAACCTTTTTTGCCTATAAACCAGGAATATCGCTTCGAAAAGCTAGGTTTTTTGATAAACCTAGTTGGTCGAGAAACTTGTTTTTTCAATCATAAAACCTTTTCGAATTTGATAAACCCGGTGTTTCGATTTGAAAAATCAGGTTTATCGAATCGAAAAGCTATGTGTTTGATCAACCCAGTTGATGCGGCCGAAAAGCCTGGTGTTTGTTTACCGATTTCAAAAGTGAAGTTTTTGACAAACTTGGTTTCTCGGCCATTAAACCTGCATATGGCACGTATTTTACACAATAAAAGAGAAAACCCTTTTTACGGATAAACTAGGTTTTTCGATTAATAAGCCTCGTTTTTCGAATCGGAAAACCAGGTTTATAGATTCGGAAAACCAGGCTTATAGATTCGAAAAAACCAGGTTTATCGATTCGAAAAACTACTTTACCATAATCCATTGAATTAATTGCTGGTAGTTAATCCGTAGTTGTTCTACCTTCATATTTATTTATGGTTCATTAGAAATCCTCGAGAAAGAGGTATTTCCAAAATTTCAGTTCATCCTGATGGTGCGTTTTGATGTTATAAGCCAATGTTTGTATCACGGTTCCTCATAGACCGTTGTGATTGCGTTTTCTGTACAAAATTACGGGTTTTTTTTTATCAGAATACATCGAATCTGCACGAAAGATTAGGCACCATAATATATAATTATGTATACGCCAACGGTTCAGGTAATACATAAATCCTAACTTTTTAAAGGTACGTCTAGCGTCGTTGGACTACTATTCAGCATTGTACATATGTCAGGTCAGGTTTCCTTTGAGGGCTCGCTACTGGTATCCTGGAAACCAGTACTACTTGTCTCAGGGACGGGTTATCCCTCACCCCATCGGGTTTCTAAGGAAATCTGATGTGGAGGGTAAGCTGATTACCCTGGTAGAATGAAAAAAGAAGATCTACCTACAAGGGCGTCGGCTCTGGAGAGCTAATGGCGACCATCCAGCACATACTGAATTGCATGGTGGGCGTGGTTCCCAAAGGCTAGGCCGGGGAAGGGCGCCCGATGTTCGATACTAGAGTTGGGAAGGGCATCCGGTCAATTATCTTTTGGCCCAAAAAACCCTCAGACAGCAGTACAGGGTGTCCCAAAATAAATGCAATCCTCGCAGTTGGTGCTATAAGTTCAGAATTACTGAGAATTATTCAAATTTTATAACATATTCTGATTGACGAACTTGTTTGTACATCCTGTGCAACTAGTTTTGAAAACAAAGGCTGTTATGTAACCCGCTGTCAGATTACCCCATTCCAAGTTTGCCTTAGATTGTTGAAACAGGTTCACCTTGAAAAGTGGAATAAAATGTCTTTCAACTACAAAAATCTCCTGGTACTAATCCTGTCTGTTTTAAAAAATAAATTTCTAAAATATTTGTTGTTATTGTTTTATTATATCCACGGTCTTTTATTGTCTGTACAGTATTTTGCTCTACTCATATTTAGAATAGTAACTTAGCGACTTGGCCAAAATTTATCTCCAGTGGGTCTGACAAATCCGCGTGAATAATGTGAATTGCAGCGGAGGAATTAAATACCAAATGAATGGAAATGTTTGGGGCTATAATTTCAAAATTATTTTTAAAATGTTGAAATGTTGCGAGATATCTGTACGGCCTATCCTTTTCTCAACATGCTGTTCAAATTTTATCTGATTTGCTTCACTGTTTTTAGAACAAAGGCGATTACGTAAATAAGCCACAATTTAAGCCGTTCCAAGTTTGACTGGTGAATACACAATCAAGGCATGCTTAAGTACGCAAGTGCTGGTTTTTGTTTTTTTTCTGTCTCTTTCTTTATCCTTACTACTTAAGTTTGGTTCATTTAACCCAGTATAACTTTGTAAACTAAATATTTTAATATTAAAAGCATAACTTTGTAAACTAAATATTTTAATATTAAAAGCATTTAAAGACAACATGTCTTTAACAAATAAGGGAAATGGTCTTTGTTTACAATGACAACTGACATTGTGTTTGATGTAACTCAAGTTTGGTTTTCAGTGGTTTATTTGTGTTGTTGTTGTGTCTATCAAATGGTCCATATTATAACATATTATATCACATGGTCTTCAACATCCATTCATACCATTTCCATTCATTTGGTATTTAATCCCTCCGCTGCATTTTGCAATATTCACGCGGATTTGTCAGACACACTGAAGATAAAACATTTAAGTTTGGCCAAGTCGCTAAGTTACTATTCTCAATATAAGTAGAGGAAAATACTGCAAAGACGATAAAAGACCGTGGATAATACAATAACGACAAATATTTTAGTATTTTTTTTAAACAAAAGACAGGATTAGTACCAGGAGGTTTTGTAGTTAAAAGACATTTTATTCAACTTTTCAAGGTGAACCTGCTTTAACGATCTACCGCAAACTTGGAATGGGGTAATTTGACAGCGGGTTACATAATAGCTTTTGTTTTCAAAACTAGTGAACCGTATTGGACAAAAATTGGGCAGGATGTACGAAACAAGTTCATCAATCAGAATATGTTATAAAATTTGAAAAATTCTCAGTAATTTTGAAATTATAGCACCAACTGCGAGGATTGCATTTATTTTGGGACACTCTGTATTGCTGAATGTGAGGTGAATCTGGCCACCCCAGTTTAGCGGGGACAAAACCGGATTTAAAACTTTGGTTTAACATAACATATGCAAATACACTGTGAATGTAAAATATAAATCCATTAGTAATTTAACATTTTCACTGAAGTCTAAGTCAATATTAAATTTCATTTTAATATTTTGGAAAGCTTAAATCAAATTTGATATCTAATACAACTCATTATAAGCGAAAGGAGATATGTTTGACAAAAGTTGTCAAATATATTTTATAGCTTTATTTTCAAGCAGATACCTTACTGTATACTGTTTCTTTTTTTCTATACTCACGTTCAACGTGTACTTTAGTCTGATTTTATATCCGTGTCACTTCATGCATACATATATTGTCGAGGGTATGGTTTCAGTTGGAGGGACGATGTGTCGTTGCCGAAATTTAGTTGAGTAGATACATTATTAAGCGCAAATGTGCTGTTATTGCGAATGAAAACTAAACTTCAAAATTTGGTAGCATTAATTTTCTTTTTGAGTTAATCATTAATGGAATCTACGACAATTGATTCTAAATAATAGCCAGTTTAAGAGATAACTTAAATCAAACACCTGTTAATGGGACAAATCCGGTCAATAAATCACGCCAAATCCATCCATCATCAGGGGTGGATTTTGTATTAATGGCTAATGGTTCCTACTTTAAAAACTAAATATTGTAGCTTATTGTATGGGCCAATATAGAGAAACGATTGCAGACAAAACGTTAAATTGATGATTTTCAAGTGACTCCATGCATCACGATAAAACAAGGCAAATCCTCATCAATCACAGGTTTCATCCTCCATTTCATTTAGGACATGAAAAAGTAATTCCATATTATTCAAATTAGACAAGGGATAAACGAGCTAATGACTCAATATCTAGCCTGTCCCATTCTGGTTGGCTTACCATCAATCTAACAACACAATTTAAGATTCAGAAAGTAGGGCATGAGGTCTACGTCTTTACTTGTAAGTTTATTATATAGCCGCCAGTGTGAATCTATTTATTCAAAGATGCATAACACGCATATGCCCTCATCTCCTTCTACGTATAGAACAAACACTTTTGATCATAAACTTCCATGTTCATTTTAATAAGTTGTCATATTTAATAAAAGGGTAATACGTTTGTAAATGCAATAAGTTTCCTAAGGTTATATTATAGAGAGTACAATATCAGTAACTGACGGTAATACAATACAAAAATACTTTGCACTATACATTATTTTACGGTCAAGAAGCAAATACAACCAATTCAATAATTCGAATTACTAAGACTGATATAATGATATTAAATTTCCTGAGAAAAAAAAGTTTGTTGCATTTCTATTATTGTCATCGAGTTGCAAGTTAATCAGTCTTATATTGATTCAATATACTAGTCAAAGATTCTGAGATATCTCCCAGTATGGCATTAAGCCATCAATAAAATTACTGCTCCAAGACTAAGAATGTTTGGACCCACTTGGATGAACTGCTCACACTGGTTAAGATTATAACTCCCAGAAACAATGGTTTTAACATTTGCCTTTATTCCTCAATTCGTTTTCTGCGCGTAAAATGCTGACAGCCATCATA
>JAMKCH010020543.1:0-27745 GCA_023653785.1 Ophioderma brevispina | reverse complement strand
GTTAGGTTGGGCCATGTTAATGATCTCCGTTCTTGTTTGTTTACAATTTGTTCATACTATGGCTTTTCATGGATATCTAACAGCTATGTTGTAGTTATATTACGCGTTTCTTTGTTATTTTTTTATCGTTCTACTGTTGTGCGCTTGTCCAATACTTATGCTGCAATTGTTTTACCGTGCGTTAAGTAGATAGTGCGTGTGCATGGAGTAAGTGGGCAACATTGTGTATGTGTGTTTTTTCTATGTTACTCTCTTTCTCCGCCTATTGTTGTGTATGATGTTTGGCTCCCTTTTAAGTCTTGGTATCTGCGCAAATTTTAAAAAAAAAGGGGGGGGGGGGGGGGGGGGAGTAAGCAGTTACGTAAGGAACTTGTTTGGCGGCCTTTTATGTAAATTGAGTTTTCTTTCGTGTAGGGCATATATTTTTGGATTTTATTGCAAACTTTGAAGCAAAACGCCAAAACGGAGCTAGAGCAAACGCCTCATCAATTAATTCTGATTGTGACAAATCTTGAAGGCAAACGCCAAAATGGGATAGATTATGAACACCCACTATTGAATTACTATTGAAGTCTATTTTCATTATGGATGCTTGAAGCAAATGCAAAAGGGTGAGAGCAACGGCTCACCGGTAGAAAATATATGGGAAGCTTGAAGGCAAAGCCAAGAGGCGAGAGCAAAACGCTACGTGAGAGTTGTGGGATTATTATTATATTAATTTATACTTGAAGGCAAAAGCCAAAGGGGCGAGAGCAAACGCTCCGATAAGTTGTGCGATATTTTATTTTAAGTTTCTAATTGAAGGCAAACGCCAAAAAAGCTAGTGCAAATTTAAGAACACACAAATATTTGATTATTATTATTAAATTAATTTACTTGGAAGGCAAACGCCAAAAGGGGCGAGAGGAAAACGATGCGTAGAATTTTTCTATTATATTATATTAATTTTGGATTCTTAAAGGCAAAGCCAAACGAGGCGAGAGCAAAACGCCTCCGTAGCAATGGTGCTAGTTTATTAAAGGCAAACGCCAAAATGAGGCGGGGAAGCAAACGCTCACGTAGAAATTGTGCTATTATATTCAGTCATTCTGATTGTGCACAACTTGCGAGAGGCGAGAGCAAAACGCTCCGTAGAAATTGTGCTAGTATTATAAGGCAAACGACAAAAGAGGCGAGAGCAAAACGCTCAGTAGAATTGTGCTATCATATCAGTGATCTGATGTGAACACCCTTGAGAAAACGCTAAAAGGGGCTCGAGCAAAACGCCTCAGTAGGATTTTGCTATTTAATCATTAATATACTTTGTGGGACTATCTTAACTCAAACATAAGTATAGTAGCTAGAGCAAACGCTCAGTAGGATGTTGTGAAATCAAAGGGCAGAACGCCGCGGAAGGAATAAGGATTATTTGTACTATTTGTGATATTTCAATTCAAAAATCTCAAACATGTGCTTCTTCATGATTGTACTAGTTCTTGAGTACTTCTTTACCTCACACTATCTATGAAGCTTAATTGTATATTGTGAGAGGCACCTGTTTATTAAATGACCGCTCGGATGGAAACTAAGAGGCCAAATGCATCTGGCTTCCTGTCGAGTCCTTTGATAATAAATAAAATGAACAGTGGTTATCATCGTCTAGGTTATATTATTTGCAATTTATGTCAGAGTCGAAAAGTCACTTCTTGATAACAACCCTAAAAAGAAAACCGTTGGTTTGTTTACGAAGTAAAGGAGACTCCCAATTTCTATTTGAGGGAGAGAGAGAGAGAGAAAGGGGGAGAGGAAGGAGAGAGAGATATGTATAACGCATTAACTAGATTGTGGACCTTATCTACTGAAACCCCTGGCTTCAGAAACTCTAGATAATTTAATCATGAGCAATAGAATAGTGGCTATGGAGTTATCTCCGTATGAGGAATTAAAAGTTTCTAAAGTGGAAGTGATAGTTAGTGATGTACGTGAATCATTTATTGTTGTGTTCATTTTTCTCTGGGTGTTAAGGGTAATTTTCTGATATTTTTGTTCATTAGATACCGTTAACACCTCTGGACGGTCAGGTCAAAAATATCCCTTCCCCCCCCCCCCCCCCAAAAAACACAAATAATGAGCCGTTGTGCACCAATGATCTAAATTTTTATATAATGACACTGATTTAATGATTTTACTCAAATTGGTTCAAGAATTTGGTATGTCCAAAACAACTACAGTGTATTAACACGCAATACAGTCTTAACAAAAAGTTCTTTCGAAGTGACTACTTATGTCCACAATTAAAAGAATCGTTGGTCCTCACAGTGAGACGTCTAAGCATGGAAACATTGCAGCACCAGTCCATTGTTCAATTCCTCGATAACTTGAGGATGAAATTGATCTCTCCTGAAGAAACCTTGATAGTAGCAAGGCCATCGTTCTTTGATAACATCAGCCCCAAGCTCCTTAAGATTGGCCATAAACATGTGTCAAAACCTCTTGCATACATCATGAAACCTCAGCCTGAACTGGCCTTGTTCCTCTGCCTGGGAAAATTAAGTAGAGGTATCACTGCGATCTTCAAGGAAGGGGAATGTTCGTGGACACCTAGTAATTACAGACCCATATCTGTCATCCCGGGTGATTATGATTTTTTTTGAAAAATTAGTTCATACTCAGCTTTACAGGTTATTGATCATAATAACATATTGTCTCCTAACCAGCCTATCACCTCCACGCAAAAGCTGTCTTCGAACGTTCCAGCTATTTATTACAACATGAGCCACGGTCTTCTTACGGTGCAGTTTTTGTCTCGACCTAAAGAAGGCCTTTGATACGGTCCATCATAAAGTGCTCATTAAGAAGCTACAGAGCATTGGAGTGCAGGGTCGGGAACTAGACTGGTTCAGGTCTTATTAAATGAACGGAAATCGGTCACAAAAGTAGGGGAGCACTATTCCAACAAGGCTCTGTTAACTTTGGTGTCCGCAAGGGTCAATTCTGGCCCCGCTTTCTCGTCACTATATATATCAATGATTGTCAAAATACAGCTTTAAGGCTACGTCATCTGCGAATCTGAGGTCAGTGAGTCCGCTCTCCGTCGCTGTTCCGTCCCCCTATCCTTTTAATGTATTTTCTTGAAGATGTGTTCAATATGCCGTGGTGAACATCTTAGGAGACATTGGTCCCCTGCCTTACTCCCGTTCTACCTCACAGGCTTGGGAGACGTCTTTTTCAATTGGTATCATTGCTGTGCGTCAGTATAGACGTGCCTCTAAGGACTGAGCTCTTTACATTTATTCCGTTTTTCTTATTGCTTTTGGAAGAGGTCTTTGTGTTCCTACTTTATCAAGGCCTTCTCATAGTCCGATAATCCCATACATATTTTAGCTGGTAGTCCTTTGCCGTTTCTAGCACTGGTTAATGGTGAATAGAGGGTCCATTATTGAAAAAATCCTCCCCTGAAATCAGCTTGTTCTATGGTTGATGGGAAGGTAAGTTCCGTTCTATCATGTTTTGAATTACTTCATGGCGATTACCTTGTAGGCATGAGACAGTAGGCTGAGGGGCCTTATAGTTTTAGTAGTCTTATAACCTTTCTTATTAAATGAGAATGATCTTTGCCTCCTTCCAGGTCTTTGGTATTTTGTATTTTGGTTTTTGATTTGGTTGAGAGTCCTGTCATCTGTTTCACAGCTTCTTCCCCCTTCTTGATCATATCACTATGTTGATCATCGATCCTGTGCTTTGAGCTTTATTTGTGATAGAGCTATTCTGACCTCCTTTGGTGCGTATCATTGGTATTCGGAATTCTCATGGAGAGCCAGATTGTTTGTCATTGAGTCATTATCTTTCTTTGAACTGTACAGTTCCTGATAGAAGTTTGAGCATACTTCTAGTACCTCCCCTCTGTTAAGATGTTAGGGGATCCGTACCTCTCTTTAATGTTGTATTCGTGTTTTCTTTCGCTGAGTTTTGTTATTTCTTTGGTTCCTTTTCCCGCTTCCATGATGTGTTGTATCTTGTCCTCACTTTATTTCGTCTTAAGTTTTGGTCAGTTTGGTGAGTTCTGCATACTCAATTTTCTCTCTGTCTGTTTTGGTTTCTTGTTCTCTCAGTCTTCCTCTTGGAGATATAGTTAATGTCTACTTTCCTTCTTCATAGTTCTTTGCTTGTGCATTTGTCTGGTTGGTGGTGCTACTGTACGATGCTTATTCAAGGATATTTTGTCACTTGTTCGCATCTTTGATCTAAGTCTTTTCCCTCTATCTAAAGAGCGTCGAACCTGTTTCAGTCGATTTTTTTAAATTCTGCTTTGTGTTGCTGTAGTCGTAGAAGATTGACTTGCTTCTTCTTTCTATTGTTGATGAATTTGAGTCTGGCTAGCTCTGTTAATACATATCATTGCCCGTACCATTCTGTGGTCGCGTGGGCTAATCAACCTTTGGATTTCCTCACAGTTTCCACAATACCTCTTGGCTTGCCTGAAGAATTGAGTCTATTTTGATATTTGTCCTGCATCCTGGACTCGCCAAGTCCAATATCTGTTGGCTTCTTTTTGAACTAGTGTTTGTAATTATAAGATGGCGTTGTGCAGCAAATTCCAGTAGTGTTTCTCTCGCGTTCCTTTCACCGATTCAAAATTCCCAAGATCTTCTTCCTCTCCCTGACGTTTGTAGGCCAACTGTTGCATTAAAGTCTCCCCATGACTATGGGTTGTTGATGTAGCTGCTTGCCTTTGTTTTCCTCTTATTGACTGTGTCACATCTAGTGGAATTGCGCTACCTCTCTCTCATTAGTGCGGTGGGTGCATACACCCATGCGACTACGGTCATTTTTTCCTTTCCTTCCAAACTGTTGTGTAGAGAAGCTACATCTGCTTAGTACTCTTTGTTTGCACTATGCTGTCTAATTTGTCTGTTGATTAAGAAGCCCACACTCTGCATTTTTGTTGTTTCTGTTGGCTCCATAGTTATATAACCAGTGTCCTTCATCTAGGTTCCTCTAAAACCTTCACCTTTCCCGTTCTAGTCTCAGCCAGTCAAGTATGTTCCATTTAACAGTCTTTAGCTCTTCTCAGCAAATGTTCCAATGAGCTTTCTGTTCTGATGGTTCTTGTGTTGTATGTGACCACACATAAATTTCATTTGACCAGTCTTTTTGCTTCCGTCAATCTGAGCTTCCACTTTCTCTGTATTTAGAGCATTCCTCGTGGTTTGGCTTCAGAATGTCATTCATAAGGTTTGTTTCTGCAGTACTGACTGGGCTTCTGACCATTGTGCTGATGGTACCATTTGGGCCATGGGCGTTACGGACGTCTGTATCTTTTGTACTTCAGCATGAGTGGTTTTCGCATTTATTCTGACGCGCTGGCAGTGCGGTTGTCAGAGTAGGTTTGTACGGATTTGCCTCATCCTGGGCTTTGATGTGCAGATTAGTATAACACAGTGTTCATAAAGGCTACTCCAATAACCTTTGGACTGGAGTTACTACGGTACTATACTTATGGTTTGTTTAGGTTTTCCTCCCATCCACTCCATTGCCCGTCAGTTTGGCGTCATGGGTGTTGACCCATTTCCAGGCGGGTGTGGCGCCAACAACAAAGTTTGGGTATCTCTTGATTTCGAGATCGAGGATCCGGTGGGAGAGCTGCGAGGTAGGGAAGCGATTATGGGACAGATGGTTCTAACGATGGCAACTGCCACCGGACCATACCGGGATGGGAGAGGTTAGAATGAAGGTAGGATAAAGGGAAGGAAAGGTAAGTACATGCGGGAAGGATGGGTAAGAGCATGCAAGGAGTGAATGGAAAGGTGATGATGTTAGTAAAGCAAGCTCTGAAGTTGCGCTACTACAAGCATTGCCACCGTGTATACCATCTTAATATCATGGTTTACATAGTCTTGCATGCATGCGACCACAAAACCTCTCTGCAATACTTTTCATACAGTTTCTGATAGCCATAACTACAGGACTAGAGCTGGTTTCTCCGCGGATAATATTGTTCCACCCCCAGGTAAAAATGTCTCAATAAAAGGAAATTTACCTCCAGAGGGGTTAACTCTTTTAATAACTTTCCTTTAGCCGCTAAGCATCCCCTCCCGTCCAGGCACTTGATACTTTAATATCTCATGTCCAGTAAATTTTATTGTATGGACTATGTATAATAGTCTTAACATACCTTTTTATATGCGCTTTGTGTGTGTATATCGTATGTGTTTTGGGTGTGCTGTATGTGTGTATGTGCATGTGTGTATCTTTGTGTATGTATGTTGTTATGTGTGTGAGTGGTTTGTAGCTGTTTGGGGGTGAATGTGAAATAATTTTGTTTGGTTTATTATATAATATGTATGACACCTCAACATTTCTACTGTGCACTACAATGGTTATATTTACAGCAGGCTGGCTGTTTAAACTTTGACTATTGTAAAATATGTTCTTATTATTGTATTTATGTATTTCTTGGTTATTGTATTCAATTTGAGTATTATGTTTGACCCATGGAACCCCTGAAAACGTGATTCCACTGATGGGGTTGCCCGAGGCATAAGAAGATCTAATAAATAAATATATTAAATAGATAAATAAATAAAATGAGGGAATCTATGAGTGTTCAATGTATATGACAGACTACATATCACATGGATTTTTCACAAAGTATAATTTTTGTATTAACTAGAAGATAACAAATGTATTTTACTAGTTTTATTAAAGTATACTATATCCAAAACAGGCTTCGGTTTCCTTTCCACATTCCAAATTTCCAAGATATTATCCTTCACGCACTGTTGTAGGCCAAATTTTGCCGGATTAAAGTCTCCATACTATGGTGTAGCTGCCTTGTTTTCCTCTATGCCTTAGTCATATCCTCGTAGAATTGCTCTACCTCGCTCCTCTTCATAGCTGCTGGTGGGTACATACACCTGGATACGGTAATTTTCCTTTCCTTCCAACTGTATTTGTAAAGAAGCTACTCTGCTTGAGTAACTCTTGTTTGCCTATGCTGTTCTTTCAATTTGTCTGTTGATTCAGAAGCCAACACCTCTTGCATTTTTGTTTGTTTCTGTTGCTCCATAGTGAATAACAGTGTCATTCCATTAGTTCCTCTAAACCTTCACCTTCCCGTCTAGTCTCAGCCAGTCCTATTATGTTCCAGTTAAAGTCTTTCAGCCTCTTCTAGCAATGTTCCAATGAGTTTTGTCGATGGTTCTTGTGTTGTATGTACACACATAACCTTTCTTGACCAGTCTTTTTGCTTCCGTCAATCATGGAGCTTCCACTCTTCTCTGTTTCAGAGCCTCATCGTGGTTTTGCTTTCAGAATGTAATCATAGGTCTTGTCTTTCGGCAGTTACTGGATGGGCTTCTGACCATTGTGCTGATTGTACCCATTATGGCCCATGGGCTTTAAGGCCGTCTGTATCTTTGTACTTCATCAATGAGGGTTTTCTGCCTTATACTGACACGCTGGCAGTTGCGTGTTGTCAGTAGAGGTTTGTACGGATTGTCTCATCTGGTCTTTGATGTAGCAGACTTAGTATAACACAGTGTTCCTAAAGGCTACTCAATAACATTTTGGACTTGGATGTTCTTACGGTACTATATTACTGGTTTGTTTAGGGTTTTCCTTCCCATATCATTGCCCCGTAAGTTTTGGGTCATGGTGTTGACCCATTACAGTGGCGCCACCAACAAACGTGGTATCTCTTGATTTTCGAGATCGAGGAGGTGGGATGGCTGCGAGTAGGGAAGCGAGTATGGACAGATGGCTATAACGATGGAACTGCACCTTGTACATACAGGGCTGAGCAGAGGTAGAATGAAGGTAGGATAAAGGGAGGAAAAGGTAAGTACATGCGGGAAGGATGGGTAAGAGCATGCAAGGAATGAAATGGAAGGTGACTGTTAGTAACCAGCTCTGAAGTTGCGCTACTACAAGCCATTGCCACGTTTATACACTTAAGATCATGGTTTACAAGAGTCGTGAATTGCATGCTCCCCACAAAACCTCTGCAATATTTTCATACCAGTTTTGATAGTCATAACCACAGGACTAGAGATGGTTCTCGGGTAATTCTTGTCCACCCCCATGTTAAAAAATGTCTAGATAAAAGGAAATTTACCTCCAGGGGGACTCTTTTAATAACTATTTAGCCGCCTAAGCAGCCCTCCCGTCAAGACTTGCTACTTTTAAATATCTCATTTCCCAGTAATTTTATTGTATGGCTTTGTAATTAGTCTTAATTACTTTTTATATGCGTGTGTGTGTATATGTATGTTGTGTGGTGTGTATGTGTGATGTGCATGTGTGTATATTTGTGTATGTATGCTTGTTATGTGTGTGCGTGTGTATGTGTTTGAGGTGTGAATGTGAAAATTTGTTTTGTTTATGGTATTATGTATGCTATGACACCTCAAAATTTTCTGGTTTTGCAATACAATGTTTTATATTACAGCCAGCTGGAGTGCCGCTTTGAAGCTTTACTAAGTAAAATTATGTTCTTATTATTGTATTTCTGTATTTTGGTTATGTATTCCAATTTTGATGATTATGTTTGACCCCTGGACACCCCTGGAAAACAGTGATTACACTGATGGGTTTCCCCAGGCATAAAGAGATCTAATAAATAAATATATAAATAGATAAATAAATAAAAGCAGGGAATATATGAGTGTCCAATGTATATGAAATAACATACATATCACATGGATTTTTCACAAAAGTATAATATTTTGGTATTGAATAGAAAGATAACAAATGTATTTTATAAGTTTATTAAGATACTATATCCAAAACAGGCTTCTGTTGGGAGTTATGACTGCCCAAGGCGAGCTACGTGCATTTTCCCTATACCAACTTATGTGTTGGGGTGCAGCGTGAATTTTCAACCAGTTTTGGTTCTATGGAGGATGTCCGTTAACTTGTTGTAATGGGGCAAATTGGAAGCTGAAAATAGAATTCAAAATCAGAAATTTCCGTTGGTGAATGTTGGTGTATTTTGTGTTAGTAAAGTTGCGCCTGGTCAATCCAGAAATTGGGGGGGGTGTTGAAAAGGTCTCCTAAATAATCGTATATAAGGACTAGTGAGATGTACTAATTGTGGCAGTGTCACTTGGTCAATTCTGAACACACTGTCTCATCTTTGCAGGGTGAATGAACGTATATGCTAAATTGCAAATATGCATGGCTATTGAGTGCTGTCAAAATTATATACGGGATATGTTGTTTGACTAAGAAGGGTCAGTTGCGCGCGGTCAAGCATGTTTCATGACACGTTACATGTACACACACAGATTTTTACTGCATTGTTGTGTTGTGATACTGCAACGCGGGTCATTTAAACTTAGGTCATCAGCCGTGGCTTGATCAGGCGTGCAATGGTTTTGGGGTGTCGAATAATTATACTAGGGCTGGTTTGATATATAGAGTGTATCCGGTGCGCCATGGCTACACCACTGCATATCTCTGCAGCCATGGCGCGTATGTTCAAGGGTATTATGTTTGATCGAGATTACTTTTGCAGGGGAAGTTTCTGGGGGTTTGAGTTATCACAGGTAATTAACAGAAGCATGATTGTGTGAACTTCATAATTTTTTTCTTTAATTTTCATGAATTACTAAGATCTTTGAACAAAGGTTTAAGAGATGAGTTTTTAATGTCACTGGGACACCAGAGACTGCATAGTAATGCATGTAGCCGTTTCACAAATTACCGTTTGGAAATCCACAAGGCAAATCGAGCAATCGTGTCCTACCCTACCGACAGAACCACAGTATAGTCTCACTCTTGATCGATTACGTGTTGTGACAACAGAGATACAGAAGGCTTGCTGCTTTGCCGTTTTTTAGTTATAAACGGTAACGAGCGAGATGAATAGTTTGGTGTCACGTGTCAGGTACCAGGTCACGTGTCAGGTATCAGAAATCAGTTTGCTCTTCGGGGGCGAACGATATATATAAATCCGACTAGGTTAATACAAGGTCTGTACATGACCCTCTGCCAAAGTGCTTTATTTTTTTTACAAAAGACACAGTGTATTATGTTCTAAACAGTACAAAATTACCTTGCCCTACTGATTCAAAAAACGACGTACGATAACGATAATCGGTTTTTTTTCCAATGTAGGATACGTACGTCTTTTGACCTGAATGGGTCCCCCGAAGCAAAATAATAAACCCAATCAATGCCCGTAGTCATCAAATTTTATTTTTTCCAAAAATTGGCTGTTTATTCCCATAATAACATTCCTTTTTTTTATTGTAATAGTTTAAGGTTATATTTATGTTCTTTAATAATTAATATTCAATTGTCCCCGCATGAATTGTGAAAAAGATGGTCCATAAGTCTACAAACTGAAAACTAGTCAGCCGGCTAAATACTCTTACCGGGGACTGAATGAGCAGACCGATCCCCGTTTAGGTTAGCAGGGCTTACAGCCACTTGCGCGCAGCGGCGGGGTTATGCGTCGAAGCGCTATAAATAGCCAAGTTAATTTGCCTACATAGGAATTTACTACCAGGCGGCGAAGGGCAGTCGGTGATAGATCGATTACGCACACATTAACTTTATGCAGCTTCAATAGAGTAGGTTTGTTTGTGGTCTATCGTGCCCTGTAAAGGCGATTTATTGGTATGAATCTAGCCGCCACATATATTTAATTTTCGTAGCAGTAGACGAATTAAGGAAGCCGTCAGTTTATTATTTACGCTATCCTTTTGCCACAAGCCGTGTTTAGTCTTTCACCCCAACCGATCGATGTTCGGTGGGAGTTAAGTTCGACCGGTACGAAAAGCCTCTCGCGTTAATTTTAAACATTGAAATTAAAAATCACAGCATTAATTCAAAGTTTTTTCCTTTTAAAAAGATAAAATCACAAGTGGCATTACTTTGTGTGAATTTTTAGAAAATAAGCGTGGGATTCTTGAGGAAGACGTTTTTTAAATAAATTAGGGAAACTCGGCAGCATACGAGAAGCGTTACTAGGTACATTGAAAAGTACGTAGATGCTGAACCGAGCATAGGGGCTTCGAATATGACCTTATATCTCCTTATTACCAGTTGAACGATCCAAATAAATAGTGAAATAAAATATCACAAATATGTTCAAATGCTGTATGTAAATTGTAACTAAGGGTATTCCTGGACATCAATGTGCCCAAGAGAGACTGGAGCTGCGCGACCCCTTTTAAATGTCCAAGTTTTCATGCATTGTTGTTGTTTACGCCAACTAAAAACAACATTGTGTTAATCACCAAATTATATCTAAAAGACCCCTCTTTACATTTTTCCAAATCATTGAGGTTTTACAAAGTGTAGTTTTTTTTGCAAGAAAATTTCAAACGAAAACTTCGCTCTTATCCTTGTGTGCTCACCGAAGTTCACAAGGAGTGAGGGCTTGTGGCAGACTGACTAAAGTCACGTGATATTGTTGCTGCTTGTGTCGGTATGCGTGCGGCGTTGTAAGTATGGTACAGGAATAAAGATGGCAGCGTTCACGATTGGTACAGCCGTGTACATTTGTGGAATAAAATTTGGATTTTTTGAATCTCCATGCGTGTAGGAAAAACTTTAAACTTTACAGTATGTAGTTTGATTGAACACGAACTATATATGTCGCGGTAACGTCCATACCAAGATGTCAACTTTGGACTGTTTCGCGAACGCGCGAAAGTCACAAACTAATGAAATCGCAACTCGTGCTAAGTATGTTCTACGCATTTTTTGTACGACTCAAGTTTCGCGAACGGACTCCGGCCCCTTCAGCATCAGCCCGTCCAGAATGATCTCTTGCACAATATATCTAGTAACATTCCATATACTCTTTATCATAGTAAAAAAAAGCACTTTCCCAGTGAGAAACCGCTCAAGTAACATTGCAAAACAAAATTAAACCAATGATATTTTAATCACAAAGTGAGGATACTATAACAGAAGGGTGGAAATGTATTCTAAGAGCTAGTGAAATTCACTCTCTTGAATGAACTTAGTAACTGGGGGGGGGGGGGGTTGGCGACAGATGCCCAAAAAAATTAACAAAAAACCCAGAACCCTAAAAAGAGCCCAAACAGGGAGGATTGTGCTTTTTTGTCGTAAAAAGGTTCAAGGTCAGGCACGATCCGATATAGCTCGTCCACATGAACCCAAAATTTTACCGGAAGCGGTCTCAAATTTGATATCAGAGACAAGTACTATTTTTCTCAGTAACCTGTGCAATCGTTAAAGGCTAAAGGATGTTTAGTTTGGAAGTTATGAGCGAAAATATACTTCAGACTTTTTTTGGGTCGACAAATAGTAATTTTACACAGCCCTCTATGGGACTTCCAAAATCATGTTTTTAGGTCCTCACATCAAAACTGATTGCATTGGCGCGAAAAATTTACCGATGGAGTTTTGTCCATTCTAGCAAGTTGAAAACTTCATCTACTTAAATCGGGCCACCCCCCTGTAAAAAGGTTCAATTTTTCTTGCAAAAACGGCCCCTTACAATTCCGGTAACGGACTGGGAGTGGAAGCTCAGTTATAGTTTTTGTTTTACCTAATATAACCCCGTATAAATGATAAAATATCTAATACTTTCTATTTTATATTATAACAACATAAAAATAAAAGAACATCAGTTACTCTAATTATGAGATTTAATAACAAAATACACGGTCCAAATCACCTCTTTTATATTATAGCAATAACAAATTGTTATCCGTTCCTGTGCCGTTTTTACAAATTGACTCACTGCAACTTCATTAAATATTTTGGACCAGATAATATATGAGGAGGCCAAATAATTAACTGGATGGACCCACCCAGTTTCTTGTTATTTACCTCAGTGACTCGACTGCTAGCAATGACGAGATTATATAACTAATGCATTTTAATACTTACAAAGAGGATGACGAGGATGGCTTATTCGATCCGGGGGATGATAAAAATGATTAATGACTATGATGTACCCACGCTACGATGAAATTATGGTTGATGACGAAGCCATCTGATGCTCGATGATGGATTATGCTGATGATCGACGCTGAGGATCGATGCTTGATGAGTGGTGATGATGGATGATGATGATCGATGATGATGATGATGATCGATGATGATCGGTGGTGAGGATAACACGATACCGATGAAATATGATGCTTGATGACGAAGACCATCCTGATGATCGATGTTGTCGGGTTATAAAATCAGAATCCCATTCTAGAAGTTTGGGGCAAAGGTTTGAAGATGTAATTTAAAGGGTGCTGAATCAGAATTTTGGGGTCCCACATCTGGGAAAAGGTGGAAAATTTGTAAAATAAGGGGGTAAAATTAGTAGAGGGGTAAATTTGATATCAGGGTCAACTGTGTTTAAATGTACACCATTGTACATTTAGTTTAACCAGGTACAGCCCTTTTAAGGTCCAAGGTCATCCATGGGGGTAATCGTTACCCAGCGCTCCGATTTCGTTGAAATGGTGTCAAATTGTTCGTCTGCCCCTATTTTACAATGTTTGCATTTGGTTCGTAATTATTGGGAAATGTAAAAAGGGTTTACATGCGTCTATAGTGATAACCAAAAACTGACCTCAAAATGTGTGCACATGTCATCCAAAGAATTGAAATGGAATTTCTGCTTCGGATGGACTATAGAGCAGGAGCAGAATATAATAGGGTCCTAATTTAGGGAGTTCGTTCAGGCCCGACTACATCTAAGGTGTGACACCTTTAGTAGTTGTATGGACCCTCTACATCATATCAATGCAAGGTAGTTGTGGTGTCAATTATGAGTGTCACATTTTCAATAGAGGCCAATTTAGTTCGCACATGGGTCAAACTGTTAAATTACTCAACAATCTGTTGAAATGATGTCATATCGCCCGTCTGTCACAGGATTCCAAAAAAATGTATAGTTTTACACATCTATGACCATTGGTTTTAGTGTTATGGGTAAAATGGCCTAAAAGTGCAAAAAAGGTCGAACACAATTTGTACAGGGGTCAACATTGAAGTTACTCTGATTATATTTTAAATGCTTGCACATTATTTCCTGAGGAATGAGGACTCCAAAAGTATAGTTTGATTATGTTAAATGTTTACTACCGAGATAAAGGTCAAAAGAGAAAGTTCAAAAAATGCAATTGGATTATTGTTGCCCAATGACCTATTTTGTCACAGATCAATGATACTATGCTTGCAGATGCTACAAATATTCATTATTTTGACACATTACGCTAGATGAACAATTTGTTTCATTTTTTACTAAACTTGGAGCAACTTCTGATTTTGACCCCTGTACAAATGAAAATTGTCGGAAATTTAGCACTCTACTAGGCATCATTTAACACCGGTTCTCAACAAAATCTGAGCATTGATTTTTTGCCAGAATGAACTTGAACATTATCAGGGCTGTAGCCATGTAACTAAAGGTCGAAACCTATACAATACACCTTTTTATCCTTATAATGAGACACATTGGCGCTACATTTAAAACCCCAATTTGACTTGATTCAAATTTAACTTGTACTAATGTTTACCCCCTTATAGGCGAGTAGCGCGAACTTCAAAAAGTGGCTTATTTTAGGGTTTAATAGTCCCACCATATTACACATACACCATACATCAATGGAAAGCTTCTTATGTCTCTACTTTCATATTAGGCATGATGGAAAAGTGCCAATGTGGGCCGAAGGGGGTTTCGTTTGGGTCATTTAGACCCAAAAACATACACTTTTGGGGAACCATGATGATTGGTGAGATATTGGTATTTGTGACATCTATATAACATGCCCCATCTATGTAATAGGTTCAACCTATATTGCATCCCGAACTCACAATAAGCTGCTAAAGTTGTAAAATATACAGTAAGTATAATGCGATATTTGGTGAAAATATGCGTTTTTCTCAAATTCATGTTTCGACAACCTGAAAATAGTTAAACTTTTAGCTAATGCATTCAAAACATGCAAACATTGCCATTCGATAGGATGATGGTGAGATTGCCAATGTGGGCCGAGGTGGTTTTGGTCATTTTAGCCATAAACATACATTTTGGGGCAAAAAAAAAATTATTTTTGAGATTTCTATATACATGGCCCATTATGTAGGTAGTTTTCGGAACCATATTTTGGTCACAAAAGTGCAATAATAAGCTTCTACAGTTTACAAAATATACAGTAAGTTAGGCGATATGGGTGAAAATATAATTTTTTCTCAAATGTTCATGTTTCTAAAACCTGAAAAATAGTTAAACTCTTCGTTGCCTCCCAGACAGAGAAAGTGAGATATGGACTACCAAAAATTGTCAGTGCAGTTTCCATCCCCTAGGAAGAGTTTATCCAACTCATTATCAAGCGATAGCATACCTGTCATATAGCATCATGAGCTGAAAGTTTCACACTCCTACTAACCTTGTCATAAGTCATATACTAGGAATTAGATGCAATTTTGTGTATGTACCACATGCGAGACAATGCAGGAATTCCCGTATCCCCTCCGGGTACCGTGCCCGAGTTGTACAATATTTGGCAAGACATTTCATCAGCAGCTGCGGGGAAATCCCGAGGCCTGCCTGGGTAAACCTGCCCTAGACTCATTGTATTTTATGAATATCAAAGCTGGAATTGTTTTAGATTTTTGCATTTGTCCATATACTAGTATTAGATGCATAGTTCTATTTTACATGCATGGAAAATTTCCGTAGCCCCCTGGGTAACCGTGCACTAGAGGTGAACAATATTGGCCAATACATGTAATGCAGCACGGCTTGGAATCCGAGGGCTGCCTGGGTAAACCTGCCCTAGACTCAATTGTATTTATGAATATCAAGCTGGAATTGATTTTAGCTTTGATGCATCATTAAATGTACATGTTTCTTATCTGAAAAATTCACTTTTTGATATTCTCAAATAAATAATATCCTCAACTGAAATTCTATACATAAAAGAAGCCTGACGTGGCTATTGTTATAAGCAATAAGCAAAATAATAATTAAAACGCCACCAATTTACTGATGACAGTCTTCTGCATACTTCCTAACCCCCCCCCCCCCCCAAGCCAAGGAACAAGCAAAATGAAAAGGTGAACGCCAGCATATAATCCGAGTGACCAAGCTGAGAATTATGTGACATGACTGAGTAGTACGATTTCCCAAAGATGAATGTCACCGTGAAGCAAATTTTATGATGTCAAAGACAATCTGACATCACTTTCCCATCGCTTTACCATACCATGAATAAAGCCTAGACCTTATAAATATGCCTATATATCCGAACCAAAATATTTTGCGTTTGAGCCGCAAATCCCTTCGCATGCGACACTGTCATTATGTGCTGAATTGAAAAAGGGAAATAATTATCATGGACGTGCAAAGCGATTAACGTGGTTTGCGGCCATTGCTAAAAAGCCTGCACACTATTTTCTACATAACCACACTCTAAAAATGTCCTGTCCTTGAATGTCTGTCGTATATGTTTAATTCCTAACGTCAAATTTTATTCATAGTATTATTTTAAGAGGTAACTGCACCCAGTTGCTCTGCGTTTATCAGTTTCCCCATTCATCACTCTTGCATTTATATCAGCCTAGTGATCTATACATTCATTTGTCACTTGCATGTTAATATAATTAAACTTCATCATCACTATTACCTAATAACTGCCTATTTACCCTATTATGCTAATTACTTTAAGCTACTGTATATTGGCTTTGTGATGAATAAAAAGTTTGATTGGGTTGATTAATAATATCTGGGCACTATTTCATGGACCATACCACCATCATCCAACTGAATTGATCCTCCCCTGTTTGTATTAAGCTTATCAAACCGAGCATGAGCCATGCCTTGAGATAGATGGATGGTAAAATCGAACAAAATGGAGGGGAAAACACGCCAAATGGATGATGACCATAAACCTTGGATTATGACATTTACAAAAGGATCAAGTGAACAATATCTTTTCATTCATTCACGGGAGTTAACCCTACAAATGAGGTAACTTAACATATAATGTCCTGTTTGGATGTACATCCTAAGTAGGGTAATTTTGAAAGAATAAAATGAAAACAACTTGACGAAACACATCAAACGACCAGGTTTGCTTACTCACGTAAATACGTGTAAAAGAAAACACAGTTACTCAATGCTTATCATGCAGTAAGGCATCAGCGTTATAATAAACTTCCAAAACAAACAACGGTTAGAGAAAAACGTATAAAAAAATAAGAACCCAAAGAGATTTTAGTGCGCGAAATAATGCGAGTTAAAAAAAATTTAATACCAAAACAAAAAAAAGGGTGGGGAAAATGATGGCTTAAAAAACAAAGGGCTTAAGACGTAATGCTATTTGATGCAATGGTGACCGAATCCATAAAAACACTAACACCGTACAACACATTTGAAAGAACACCAAGTCAAGACACATGAACGGCAAAAAAATTAGGCCTGGTTGCTACTGCTACTTCGCATAATGCTTAACCCTTACATGTAGCAAAGCGGTGCAAACCCCACACATCAATCATGCGTACCATTAACATGTGAAAACAGTGCTTTGGACAATTACCTCATCCAGAGCATCACATATTTTTTCCATTTTATCTCTTTAAAAACGCATCAAATACTATAGCTTGGTGATGTGTGTATTTTGATTATTTCCATGCCTGTTCCCTAGCTTTAATGTACACATTTTATGTATTATGTGTCTACTATAAGCGCTTCGAGCCTTCGGTGTAAAATGCTCTATAGCAACTGTATTATTTATTATTGTTATTATAAACTGTTTTTGACATAATGAAAACCTCGTAAAACGTTTTACCGGTGTATAAGTTGTTATAGATATTTTTACAGCTCACAAACAACGTAGCAGTGCGGTAAAGAAATGGCCCTTAAGGTTGACCTTAAGCAAACATTATAGTTCATGCCTTATCCCGTTGACGTTCATATGGACCCGCATATGGCGTCCCAAAGGTACTATAAACACACGTGTAAAGAAAAACTGAGCGTCACCCATGAAGAGTTCTAGTTTACCATAGCACCATGTACGGTAAAAAACCGTAACCTTGTAGAGGAGGCCAAAGTGGGTACAGTGCTGAAACACGTGACGCATACCATCACTCAATGAGAACACATTGTACCTATGGGTGGTGGACACTGTACCACAATGGACCCAGTATTATATGGCACCTGGGTTTTTTTTGGTTTTTTTTTTTTTTTTTTGAAGAAAAAACTGGATGTTTTCTCTCTTATTTAACCAATAAAAGAAAGATTTCCCATAATTAAGGCAATTTGCGGAAAAAACATGCAATATTAGAATAAATGCATTTAAAAAACACATACCTATGGATAGTTATCGACCCGATTTCAAATGCATGTTTATTACCCCTAGTCATTAAGAATAAAATTGTTTTCAGTTTCAAGGAAGGGACATTTCCCACACGAACTTGTTATCAAAATTTCATTTGAAATCCGGCGTACCAATCAACTGAAGCGGTTATTGACTGTAAAAACCAAGCCCAAAGATTACTGTACGAATTTTGATGGTGTGAAATGCGGTTTCGATACTGAGGAGCGGGCCCAAGATCAACAACCGAAAAATACTGACAATGCTTAATTTGTATTGTAAACCACAAGCACGCAAGCCACTGTTAAAGTAAAAACTTTACCCTAAATGAAGTCAATTTGTTTTAAAAACATGTAATTAAAAAGACTAATGGTAATAATGAAAAACAAAGAAAACAAACTGATGCAACTGAATGCGACAGGGAGGAAATCAATACTTATAAAAAAGACTTAGGCAATGCGATAGTTCTGGAAACACTTATTATGTGGTCAACTGACCTAGATGGAACAAAAGCAACTGTTAAACCATCGTTGAGCCACCGAAATCCACTTTAAATAGATTAGATAATGAATCATCAGCTTGTAACGGAATAAAAACCCATAATCTAGATTCCGCGTAACTAACATATTGATTAAATTACCTAGGTTCAATTGCACAGTAATTATTTACAAGGCCCGAACAGATCCGCCAATTAACATTGATGTATAAAAAACTAATGAAGATTGTGGCCAGTTTTTTTTTTTTTTTTTTTCTAAAAACCTCATTAACGTTCATATGCTAGAGCAAAGAACAAATACCTTCAACACTTCTCGTTATCATGCTGAGGACTTAGTAGCTTGGCTGAGCACCGCTATCATGACCTTTTTGAAACTGGATTTCAGCTTAGGAAATAACACGCCGACCACTACCTAACTTGGTTAACATACAATACCGGGCCGGGTCCGAAACAACATTTTAGAATTTGGTGACAACTACAAGCGTTACTTCAGGATGCATGAAGAACAAATTAAGAAAGGTCAGTACTTGCATGAATTCCTCTTGAAAGTACAACGAAAGGATCCGCTAGGTGACTGGTTTGAACGTGTCCATTTTACTAACCAGCAGGTTTAATTTCACCTATAGAGTCCGCCGGCGTAGGTCTACCAAAGAACTCACTTCCTGTCGGAAGATGACCTCCGGTCCGCGAGTAGTCCAAAATAACGTCAATCACTATCTTCCAGTGACTAATATTTGCGTTGAGAATTATGAAAGAATTTAATTCCATCCGTAAATCTCAGGTACAGAATCATTTAAATTAAACGCTGATCAACAACGGTTAAAAATAACGATCACTCGCAGATATCGGAACCCTATTGCGTCGTTTGCAACATAAAATCTTCCAATAAATATTTAAAGATACTGTTTGTCACAAGGACGCAACATCCACACGAACGAACGATGAACGGAAAAGATTTTGCCCTCCTCACAAGAGTGTCTTTCTCCTCCGAGGCGGATATATTGAGCTATGATATGAAGAACATCAGAAGCACAAAGCACACCAGAATGGATGAATGCAAGCATAGATTGGCGCATAGATTGCGTTGCACGGTCAACATGTGGAATGAACCACTTCTCTGCAGGGGGGGGGGCAAACTGGTTTTTTTCTACGAGGGGCCTATGAAAACTTTGCTTTTGTTAGCATTCCAAAGGTTCGTGTTTTATGCTCTAATTGAGCTGAAAATCCTTGATATTAAAGTATATGTAGAACTGCCAATATGAGCCAAGATGATTTGGGTAATTTTGTCAAAAACATACAATGGCAAGTAGGTTTAGACCATTTTTGTGTCCCAGAAGCTCACAAAAAACTTCTCTCAAAGTTTACACACTATACATAAAGTATAGGCGATATTGAGTGAAAGTATACATTATTCTCAAAGTTAGGTTTCTAAAACCTGATACTACTTAACACTAGCTACCGCAATTCAAAACTTCAATCTTTATGCTCTAAAGTAGCTGAAATACTTGAAAATACCTTGGCATTCAGTTTAGGTATGATGGGACATGTCAAATTGGCCAATGTTAGTCAAAAACCTGCATGTGTGGCAAAAAATATGATTTTTTAGGTAATGGTATTTTGACCCTGTGGAACATGTCGTCCTAGCTATGTAAATAGATTTTAGACTATGTCATACATCAGGCAGCTTAAAAAGGTCCCTGTCACTGGGGAGACGTATGACATCCCAAGTAGGCTATAAAAATTATAAAGATACTGGATGTGAAGAAATTAACACGTGATCTTTAAATTTTATGCGATTTTGAGATGATCTTGTGAAATGTCCATTCAATTCTCCAAATTCCTCCAAGATTTTTATAATTTTCAACACTCAAAAAAGCGTAATGTGATTTTAAGAACTTTCCTGGGCAATTTTACAAATGCGGATTGGATTGCAATTGTTGCGATTTTATGGAAAATGTATGCAATTTAACAGATTGTGTGTGCGATTTTAACAAAATCTTGTGCTATTTAACCAGAACCGTTGGGTGATTTAAACATACTTCTGTGAAATTTAGGAAAATCTTGGCGGGACGAGTTTTTCAATTTTTTATTCTTGTTTGATTGAAATTTTGTGATTTAGCAGAATTTGTGTGATTTTATGGCATATTGTGGTGATTTTTTATCTTATAAAATATTGTGCTGATTTTACAACATTGTGTATGCTTTGCAAACAATGGCATACAAACATACTTTTTAAAATTTGGTCAATTTTGGCATTTTCCCACTTTACCCCCGACTAGACATGCATGAAAAAGAGTCAAAACCTACAACAATTTACTAATGTTTAATAACTAACTGAATGGCTATAACCACTGTAAACAAGAATATATTATTTGTACAAAACTTAAATGAAAAATCGGTTTTTGGAAGTAGTAAGAACTTGTCCAGTTGTTCTGTTGTTTCTAGGCAGAGTACTGTACTTGTGTGAATACGTATCTCACAAACTTATTTTGGTCCATATTCATGTTAGGGGGCTGGCAAAATTTTATGCAAGTCTTCTATAAAAAGACTTTAAAAAGTGCAATCATCTATTCAAAGTTATATTAATGCGTTGCAGACCTAGAGGGAGAGTAACTTTGTTAAGCTAAACAAACCGGGGCCATAAACAGGATTTTTTTAGGGGGATTTTTCAAAAGGGACTTTCCCCAAATTTGTCTCTCAAAAGGGGGGGGGGGAGATTTGGCAAAAGTGGACTTTTTAACCCCTTTTGGGGGCAAAAAAAAAAAAAACACAAAAAAACACCATAATTAAAAAAAAAAAAACCCTAATATTATGTTCTCGCTCTTCTGCAAAAATCTGGGTTTTTGGCCTTTTTGAGAATTTTAGGGTTTGGTCTTTTCAATTGTTCTTTTTCATATCTGCTTTTTTCTTTCAAGATGAATTTTGTTTGGATAATTACATCCTCATTTTCTATGATACTGAGATAAAGGGCGTCAGATTCCTAAGAGCAATGGTTTATGTAAATCTTGCTTGTAAATGAGGTCGAGATGGAATTTCATTTAATACTGAAATGCACCTTTATGAATATCTTCATTCTAATTAAAAAAAAAGATATATTGGAATTTTTTGAGAATTATGGCATGGTTATGTCCGATAATGTTTTTTTCTTGTTCGAAATCCAGTTTTAAAAAACCTGCCATATGATATTTAATAATATAAGAAACGGGCCAGCTCCTGTTCTCTCGGGGGTACATAATTTACAGCATTACATCCATCATTCATCAAGAATGATTTTATAAAGAAACCCACACCAAAAGTCCACCCAAAATTGCAAAAAAGTATAATAATTGAAAACAGATAATGGAATATTGGGACCAATTCTATATGCGTTGGATGGAAGCTGTTGTATCAATCAATATTGGCAAAAAGCATGACTATTTTTTTCCAATTCAATCAAATTTCAATTTATTCCGCATAAATATCGTACGTGACAGAAAGTATAATACAGTATGTTAAATAATAATACGTAAAGTATTAATTGTAAACGGTACTAAGATGAACAGGTGCGGGATATGAATGATGTAGGACCAGCAGTAATGGGACACCCGATAGGGCTATAGTCATGCTAGCCCTGTAATAATCAAGTAAAATATACACAAAAAATTACAATAATGATACAAGTAAGGGAGGATATAGAAAATAAAAATCCTTTTAAAAAAGGATAAGGCAAGTCAAGGGGAAATAGCCATGTAAAAGGTAGGGAAGGGGTTAGTAAGGACATTTTGTGGGAGTTTTGCAAGTGACCTTATGTGATTTTGGAAACACTGAGCCGAGGTATACATGAAAGTAAATAATTTAACACAGAGTGAATAGAGGGTTCATATCCCTCTATACATTTTACGATTTTTAAAGGAAAAATGCGACCAATCCACAATACAACACTTAGGAATTTCGCGGTTCTCGGCTTCGCGATTGTGACGGGGTTGTTAGGTTCCGTACGGAACCTTATAAGACGTGACCTGCAGTGTTAGTAAACTTTTGTCACATACCTAGGGTCCCTGTCTAACTACCCCATGGCCCCTTTGCAACTTAAAGTCCATTTTATTGACCTCCCCAGTGGCTAAGGTGCCTAAACTGCCACAAGTCCCTTCTCAAAGACTACCAACACAGATCCCTTTTCATCGGGCTCTGAAGCCTTCCAAGCTGCCACCGAGCATCCTTCCCAATATTCTCCTCATGTAACACAGGTGCCCTTTCAAAACTACCCCAAATATGGCCAATTCCAACTACTTCATGGGTTCCGTACCAGAAAACAAACATCATGATCTTTCGAAAATTAACCAAGATTTCTCTTCCCAATTACCCAAGGTCCACTTCCCCCAAACTATCCCAGTTCCTTCCAAAACCACCCCAGGGTTCTCCTTTGCCGATACCATTTCATGGCCTCTACAACACTCCAGCACTGAGTTATAATACTTCCAGCTAGTTGAAGCATTTAATTAGTTCTTGAGGTCTTTGGGGCATCGTTTTCCTCAGAAGCTTAATTTTGAGAGAATTTGAGTCTAAAGTCTGATCTAGATATTCCTACAAATCCATTTTCTAAGACCCTAATTTAAAAGACAAAATCAGTTCCAAGTCCCTAAGTTCAAAACTCGGGCAAACACATCCCTACGAGTGCCCCCCCCCCCCCGTCTCTCGCCTTCTCACTCTCATACTCTCCCTTTTCCTAAGCTGAATTTTGAGCCAAAAATTTTAGTTCAAAAAGCCTCCTGTTTCCTCCATTTTTTTGTCCCCGCCGAACTAGTTCGGGCGGGTACTATAAATGGCTCCGTCTTGATGCCCGTCCGTCCGTATGTTCCCCGTTCCGTATTCCGTGATAAAACTGTTAACCCTGGAACCTTTGGGATATCTTTTTTTTTCCTGATGAGCTAGAGTCGCCAAACTGTGGGTATATTATAGGAGGGAATACCCCTACTCCCCATGTAATTCATCCCCTCAGGGGCCTCCCTGGTTCTTTTTTGGGCAGGGGTAGGGGAAAAAAGTTCCAAGGAAAAAGGTCAATATTCCACAGAAAATGTCAACATTGTGTACAATTTACCTGGGTTCGTAAGGGCTACGATGAGGTACTTGGTGGAAAGAGCAGGTGGATGAGTTCTCAACCTGATTCGATTTTGGATGTAAAATATGCTAATTAATAATAATAATAATCATAATATACTGTAGACTTATAATGCGCAACAAATCCACATACTGAGCTGCAGGCGCACATACAACTTACACTACAAGAAACTTACACAATACATATAACACAACCGTTATGTGGACCAGAACCAGCCTACAGAACGCACACTTATGAAAAAGCTTGATGCATCAATGATTTTTTAAAGAGTCTTGATTGGAGCCCAAAGATGTGTCTAGACTGACATGAACTGTAGCATTCGAGACGCGGAACAGCACTTGAAAAAGCTCTGTGTCCCCCCATGAATGTTTTTATAAGAGGTCACAGAGAATTGACATGTACTGGAACGAAGCCTGCGAGGTGGGGTATATGGTTTGAGAAGACATTATATGGTCCCCTGGTAATATCAATCAATGATTTGAAGACTATAGTAACAATTGTACACAATTCTATAACCACTGGCAACCAGTGTAAATCTTTTAAGACAGGAGTGATGTGAGAAGATTTTCTGGTTGACGTCACTCAGAAGTGCTGCAGCATTTTGAATGCGCTTGCGACGTGCATTTGATCCTCGGAGACCAAACAAAAGCCGAGTTCCCATATCAAGCCGGGAGGTTATAAAACTATGGACAATTTGCTGCAGTGCACATGAGGAATCAAATTTTTTCCTTATTCTACCATGTTTCTAAGTGGATTGAAGCAGCACGAACTACCTAAGAATATGAACATTAGAACATGGCTGAATCAAACATAACTCCTAAGTACGATCACTAGTTACAGCGTGGATGTTAGAATCACCCGTATGTGATATGCGGAACTTAACTTTTGAAAAGTTGATGTCCTAGAACACTCACAACAAACTCTGTCTTCTCATCTTTCAACTTGAGGAAGTTTTCCCTCATCCACTCACGAATTTCACAGATACATAGTTTCCATATTTTTAACTGCTGTGTACATACTTGGGGTTGGTTTGAAAGAGACATACAATTGAGTGTCATCTGCATAGACATGATATTGCAGATTATAATTTCATAATTATTTTGTCACAGGATATAGATAAACTGTAAACCATTGGGGACCACATAAACTGATCCTTGCGGGCAGGAGTCTTGAATAACTGGTTTGGACGATGATTTTCCAACACGCACATATTGCGGTCTATTGCACAAGTAGATTGGGACACCATTTTAGCGCGCTGCCGCGTAAACCAATAAAATCCCTAATCTGCTAAGCAAAACATTATGATCGACGGTATCGAAACCAGCACTGATCTAACAGGATAGGCCATCACATTTCCCTTTTCCATGTCAGACAATATATCATTTTCTACACCAAGAGGCCGTCTCTTGCTGTGCTTAGGCCTGTAGGCACTCTGGAACCCATCAGAAAGATTATTTTCCATAACAATGGTACTCAATCTGCTTGACACAAGACTCTCAATTGCTCCTTTCCCAAAAATCACACGGTGGCCACAGGCTATAATTTTTAAGGACCCTTGCCAAACAGCCTTTCTTTAATAATGGTGCTACTATATCATTCTGTTAGTGTAGTTGGAAAAACACCTTCAGCTAAAGATTTGTTCACAATGGTGGTTTAATATGAGGCACAACTATCAATACCTTTTTGATCAGTGAAGTGTGGGGGAATATGCAAAGTATCTAATTTGCAAATTATGAAATTTTTATCCCGCAAGGCTTGTGTCAGGGTTTTGTCTCGCCTTACTTTGTTCGCAAGCTTATTAATCACTTTTTCTGTATGTCTGTCTGTCCTTTTTTTTTAATTTTTCTTTTTTTTTGTCTGTCTGTCTGTTCTGTCTGTCATGCTGTCGGTCTGCCTGACGTCCGTGTTCACGGGCGTGTGTCCGATTTATCTGGAGGTCCGTAATGGCTTGTGATGTACTTTGGTGGAAAGAAGTCGGGTCCCGAAGTTCTCGAACCTGATTAAGAATTTGGGCGAAATATCAAATTAAGGTATCTAATTGCATAATTAAACGAAATTTGCCCGCAAGGCTTTGTGTACAAGTTTTCTGAGTTCCGTAAGGCGTATGTATGTAACTTGGGGGATGGAAGCGGGCCTGGAGAGCTCTCGAACTGATTAATTTTGGGGTTATTTCGGGCAAATTAAGTATGCACATGAACTAATTAAATATGAAAATGCGTATTGTATATTTTTAAAACGGTCATTGGATCGGAAAATTAAATGATTTGGAAATTGCTGTTGTCATCCAGGGCTGCTTATGGTTACGATTTTTTTAAGGTCTTTTTTTTGTAATGGGAATGATCTTTGTAATGTTTGGTATAAGTTGTAATGAATTGCGGTACGCTATGTTAGGGTCTTTTTCCTGTGAGTATATGTTCCCAAGATTCAGTGTTGAGTCTACGGTTTAAATGTGCGAATATTGTGATCTCTGTAGTCCGTTTATTGATTGTTTTTTGTGGCATGCTATGCTTAAGAGATGTAATGAGATATTGGAAGTGATTGTATTGTATTGAAAATATCCCTGGTGTGGAGTTGTGTCAGTGGAGTGGTAAAATGTATCAATGAGTGGTGGCTGTGTTATGCGTAATTTCTTGTCGGTCTGTTAATTTTAGGAATATAGAGTTTGCAAGGGATGTGTTAATAAAGTCCATTAATGGGTGGATTAAGTGGAATAATGAAGAAGATTGATTTAAGTCACCGACAATATAGGCATCACGTTGGTTTTATTTAGTTCAGTGAGAAGGCTGCTCGAAGCTGTTGTTACAATTTTGGATTGTGTGTTCATGCAGTCTGTAAATAACTCCGATAGTTATGTGTTTAGGTCTATTGGTGGTGTTATGGTGAGTTTCGTGAAAAGTGAGTCAAATTCTGGTCCTGGTGTTGTGTCGATGATTTTATATGAGCGGTGATTTTTTATGTAGAGACAAACTCCCCTCCTCGCCAGTGAGTGGTCAGGAATGTAAGTGTATCCATTAAAGTGAGGGTTGACTTGGTGTACAGTAAGCCATGTTTCTGAAAATGGCTAAAGACAGAGGAAAGAGTGGGTTGAGGTTATAAAGGTAGTTGTGATTTCTTCATATGATTTTGTGATACTACGGCAGTTTAAGTGGCAAATGGAAAATGAGTCGTGCTTGCTGGTTTTATTAGTGTGTTAAATCTGTCGTCAGTGTGATAGCGGAGTCAGAACCAGAGTTGTCTGTGGGTGTGGTGGAAGGATGGGTGGTCACCATGTTTGAGATGATATGGGATCAGTAAGTAACGGGTTGATGCACAGGGAATTAAGTTTGACGATGTTCAATTTAGTGTTGGTGAAAATTCCAATTAGTGAAGCGCGAAGTCTTCGGTATTGAAGGCTGTGGTTAAAAGGCAGATCGTATATTGCAGGGCACGGCCATGCTGAAAAAAAAAGTCAAAGGAACATAAGAGCGAGGGGGAAATAAGGGAGAAGAGAGAATAAGAGAGAGGGAGAGAGAAAGAGAGGAGAGAAAGAGAGCGAGAGAGTGGTGCGTGGAGAGCAGAGAGGACTTGGGAATTGGGTTTTTGGCATGGGGGTAAGTTGAAAGAGGAAGGAAGTTGGCAGGAGAAAAAGAGGAAGGAAGGAAGAGAGCAAAGGGAACGGGTAGATAAGGAAAAAATCTGTAGACAAGATGTGTTGACAAGTCCGACAAGATGACAGCATTAGATTTTAGATTTGACACAGTATTATAAAACCACTGTTTAAAAAAAAAAAAGCTAAGGATTATTTATACAACAACTAAGGACAGCAGATGTACAAAAAAAAATATAGGTATCATAACCGGGTATATATTAACAGAAAACAACAAAAAA
>JAMKCH010020542.1:0-30361 GCA_023653785.1 Ophioderma brevispina | reverse complement strand
TTTTTGTTGGTCAATATATTGACAACATATAGGTCCACTATATAATCCAAACCTCTTGAAACAGTCTCTAAGGAGGTGTCAAAGCTCGCCGTGTGGAAAGAAAGACTTGCCATCAACCAAGTAACTTATCTAATCGGTTATTTGAGCCCTTGTGAGAATCTCCCACCTGGAGCTGACCTCATCAAATGGCGAATGGGCGATGCCTCAATAGATTGAGACCCAGAACTCTGCCGATCTAAGGTTTCCTTTGCGAAAGGTTTCCTTGCAGAATTGGGGCTAACTGGAGCAGACAAGGATACTACCTGTGTTTGTGGAACAGCAACCCAAGACATGGAACACCCTTTGGTCTGCCCACTGCTGGATCAAAAATGCACAATAGGACCTTGCGGAATTCAGTGAAGCCGCCAGATGTTGTACTCATCTCTGGCCGGATCATATTGTGAGAACCAGCAGTGTTTGGACACGATAAGAAGAAGATATATGCATGTAAGACCATGCCAATGGGGGCATTTCATTTCAGCTGAATATGAGACAAGATACAAATGGCTAGGCTGCACATCCCTTGCATGAGACCAAGTCAAGCAGCATGCATTAATTTGAAGCGCATTATGCAGGGACACATCACTGTCCCTTCCCAAAACAAGTGATCTTTTCAGGCTTCCCAATAATTGATCACAAGAAGCTTCCTGAACATCAACCTATGCTAAAAACATAAGGTCTACCTTAGTCAATGCGACAATCAAAAGACGACAATCAGTGTGCTCAATGAAGCTGTGTTCACTTCTTTAGAGCTAACCGTATATCTTCAGTGTTGGGATCGTCATTGAAGACTGAATGGAAAGTTTATATTTGACACTTACACTTTTGACCCCACTGAAGCCTATGTAGGACCTAATCATTATATATTAAATGTAGAAAGTTTACTGAAAACAATTAGAAGTGTTAAGGTTTTGAACACATCCAGTTTCACAATGCTTAAAATTACAGTATGAGAGTTTCAAACATCCAATATATCCCTATAGAAATACACTGTGCAAGTCTTCCGAATCGGCACCTTAAGTCAAAACTTGTCAGAGGGTATGTACGGGGGGTTCCCCCTCAAATTTATTTTTCACAATTTTTATATTCGTGTTTAGTAGGTCCACACATTTCCGGGGGGCTCCAGAAAAATTTCGAATTATCACACCCCCCTACCATAGGAAGCGATTGGCTTAAGAGTTCAGGCGTGGCCTAATGCATATAAAAGCCTTCACAAAACTTGCAAAATTCAATTTTGAAAAATCTTGAGGGCGCACTCTTTTCAAATGTGGCCAGTGTCGCTATCACACTGCAGGATCTACTGGCTTACTGTTTTCCCTGTAAATTTAAAGCAAGGTCATGCCTACAAATAGGTTTATTAAAGCTGCCTTTTCAATTCATCTGCATAACATAAAAAATAAGCCTTCTTTATCCATTGCTATGGTTTTTATCTTGCACCATAATTAAAATACCATGACAAAAAACCCAGGCTATTTATATTGAGAGATTTCTAAAAATATCGTCTGACATGTAACCACATTGCAATTTTCTCATATATCACAGGTGAATAGATACCAAAATGAGGATAAACCATAACATGCACCATAACAGACATGTTCCAACAATAATATCTCTGTTTAAAAATCTCGGACAATACGAAGTTCCCAAAAATATTCAAAACTCTGGGCATTATATGATTATGTTAAAATAAAAGTATAGGTTGGGGTTCTTAGTTTGGGTATGGCCTTTAATAGTCGCCACGTTTTTGACGGCATTTTGTGAGTTAAACATCAAGGGTTGAATTGCAGTCAGTAAATAGCTCGATTTCCTTTCGCCGGGAATATGTTACTTAAAGAGGCAAAATGGTGGGCCCAATCAGGGTTTTTTTTTACTGCTCTGTATCTGATTGAAATGAAATAGTGGCTATTAGCTTATCAAGTTGGTCTTTGAGAGGCATAACAAAAAAAAATTAGGTGCTCTAAGAGCACGACCTATCCGGTGAATAAAATGATACTTGCTGACGATGCGAAAAATCTGTTAAATTTAGAGAATACAGGTATGATTTGGGGAACCGGACTCTCTTTACGACGAATGGACCCAAGGCTCGACCCTTATTTTAAGTGGAAGAACGAGGCCGGAGGCCGAGTGCTTCCACGCAAAAATAATGGTGTCGCCTGGGTTCATTCGTCGTAGAGATACCGTTTCCCAAAATCATACCTTTCTTCGCATGCTAAACATCAATAATGCATTTTAAGGTCAGCTGTAAAAACCCATTTCTCGCATACTTTAACAGCTAAATACAACAAGAAGGACTGCCATCACCCCGTGAAAACAATCGAACATCCCGTTTGAACGCAACGATCATACCAACGAGAACGCAAACGTTGCCAGGGCGGCGAGCGAAAGTAGCAGGCTAAAACGCGGTATGACGCGAGCGCTTCAACCTAAATAACTTCAATACTAACCCATAAGGAACCAACCAAAAAGGCGGGTAGAAGAGTATGAGGATAGGATCGGCAAGAAATAGAATTGCCGGAAAATGCAAGTAATGCGAATAATGTAAATGGAAGAAAAGAGAAACTCAAGGGAAGAAGAGGGAGATGCTGCGCTTACTACCTGGGTTCAATTAACGATGCCCCGGGCATCCAATGAAATTGCTTACATTTTCACAGCTGTTTAAGAATTCATGTTAAGGGTACATTTTGTTTAATAACTTTGCTGATCAAAATTTAGTGTGTACACCCTATATGGGGCACCCTAAACACCCTGGGCGTTGAATGTGAAAGCAACTGCTGTCAACAAGGCACTTGTTTGTTCAAAGCGGGAATTCATGGATGTTAGTCCAAGTTCCTAAAATGACGACTGATAGATGCAACATTTGGTGCGCAAGAGCCCGGACACCTTAGTCGTGGAATTTTGATATCATTTGGTACAATTTTGACCTTTGTCCCTTCAAACCATTGGGTCACATAACAAGGTCACTGTATACTTTTTACAAATGGCGGCTACTTCCGGTTAAGTGCATTTGACCCCAATCTGAAGTACACCACAATGCAGCTTGGGTCAGTGATCATTCTGAGTGAATCTGGTCAAAATCGGCATAAACGTTTGGCACTAGTAGCATTTTGAACAAATGGGAAACAAAGAAACAAGAAAGAAAGTAAATCGCCAAAACAAGACCTAGCCGTGCGAACGCACACAGCTAGGTAAAGAAAATCGCACAATATACAAGACATAGGCCGTTCTACTCACACGGCTAGGTAACAAACCCAACATGCGTACTTTAGTTTCGGGCAAAAGCTTTTTGCCTTAGTGTTAAGATTTGTTTGGGCCCTCTGTATACAAAGAACAACAGCACACCTCGCACTAACATTTTTATTTTATATTTCCGTCGTTGTTTCGCGTATGGGTCAATCCTTGCAACACCTTCAAATATAGCTGTTTACTCCGTAGTAAGCTTTACTTAGTATTTTGTAGAAGTGTATACGATTTTAGACTATGATATAGATCTCTCCACTGATCCTTAATATTGGCGACTTTGTAGAAACATGTGGAGATTGGAATTATTTTGGGGAATTTTCGGAATAGTAGATGCACACTGTTCCTTGTAACTCTTAAATGGAAAACAATGCAACTGTACGGACAAATTGACGACGTTGATATCCGGTTGATATATTTACTATATCGTACACGTAGTTGCGTAACACATGAGATTTTAAAGGTGCAATAAAGACCCTGCCAAATGGTTAAAGGGTCATCTTGTGATATCACAAGCCTCGTCCCCCTCGCTTTACCAACACGTAACGATAGAATTAAACATAATGTCCCTAAGAGCACAGTGAAAGAAGCCATTTTGCTCATAACAGGAATACGAACTATATCGCATGAACTGAAATTTTTGAAAATAACCTTTTCTCGGATATCTAGTGAATGCATAAACAAATCACGAATGCACACCTTTATTAACTACTGCAACGCAAAGGTTGTGCTGTCCTATTGTATGTTAAACCAATTGTTATGTCACTATGATATATATACGGGTCTGAAATTTATTCTAAGATGAATACCACCATAGTTGTATGTTTCTGATATCATAAGCAATTGTGTAAACCAGTGAGGAGTGCTGTATTGTCTCAAGCAGGATCCACAGATCATCTATGTTCTTTGAAATATATCCCCATCTTGGTTGATTATAGAGATGATGATTTTGCTCTAATGCATGTGACTAAGTTATTTATCCAAATAACCTGAAAATCTTCAACGGGATAAGAGAAAAAAAATACAGATTTTATTTTTTTTCTGTGCCTTTTTTTATTCATTTGGCAGACACAATAGAACTGGCAGACATCAGAATTTAGCCTCAGGTCTTTTTCTAACTATACTAAATCGTTGATGGACAATGTGATGTACTTTGGCGGACAAAAACGCAATAGCACTGGCAGACAAGCAGAATTTAGACCCTCGGTGTGAAAAGCCAGATATAGGTCCGGCGGGAGCCACGTCCGGCTCATAGAGACTAATAACGTAATAACGTTGTGAAACTAATGTTGCGTGAAGAGTCAACTGAATCGTTGCCCCATTGTTCCCCATGGTTCCCGGACGATGAGTACGCCAGACATAATTACCTTTTCTAACTTACTAAAATGGGAGAATCTGTAGATGGATGTGATATGTGATGTCACTCACTTTGCCAGACCCCAATAGAACTTGCAGACCATCAGAATTTAGAGCCCGGGTTTTTGCGAACTATACTACATGGGGCTAATCTTCCTCCTGAACTCTTCCACGGGATAAGAGAAAAAATAAACCCAACTCTTTTGACGATTTGACATGTTGACTCACTTTGGCAGGACTCAATAAATTGGCAGACAAATCTGGATTTTAGAGCCGGCTTTTCACTGACTAACATGGGCTTAATCCTATCGATTATGTGGGCATGTGAACGTCCACTCTTTGCAGACACCAAAAGAACTGCAGAACAACAGAATTTAAGCCCGGGCTTTTCAACTGATACAACTGGGGCTATCCTATAGCTTTGATGTGCAATGTGACGGTCACTTTTGGCAGGCATCAATATAACTGGCAGACACTGCAGAATTTAGATCCGCGGGCTTTTTCTAACTATACGACATGGTCTAACCTATAGATGATGTACATGTGACGGTCGACAAAACACCAATAACCTGGCATACACTCAGAAATTAGAGCCCCGGTTTTTTCTAACTCTACTAACATGGGATGAGTCCTATAGTTGATGTGACATGTGACGTCACTTTGGCACCTGGCAGGCATCAATAAAACTGGCAGGGCAATCAGATTTAGAGCCGGGGCCTTTCTAACTATACTACATGGGGTAATCCGATAGACAACGTGGACATGTGTAGTTACACAACAATAGAACTGGCAGACAAGTCAGAATTTAGAGCCCAGGCTTTTCCAACCGTCATCAAATAGATGATACAATTCTGGAGATATGTGGTTTATCATCGAGGCCAACCTGAAAGTAAATGTCACAATCGTTACCACAAACCTTAACTCTTCACGGGATAAAAAAAATAAAGCCAACCCAATTCATATTGAAATGTAGACATGTAATTGCACTTTGTGTAGGTTCCCGAATAGAGCTGCCAACATTAGAATTTAGAGGCCGTGGAGCACAATTTAGTGTGTCGAGCTAGTCATCGAGGCAACCCGGAAGAGTATCAGGCTATAAAAACAAAGCTAATAACAGATCTAATTCGCAGATTAATTTATAGTTATACGGGCAATTCGATCAATTTGATTGGGGGTTTTGCGTCTTTCGTCGGGCCGTTCTATCTCAGAAAGTTTGGCACGTTTTTTTTACAAGCGAGTTGGTGAAATGAAAGGGAAAGACCTAAGAAAAACTTTCAAAATTAAATCGACTTACCAAGGGCATTCGACAAATTGCGGTCTTTCAATTCATTTCAGAGCCGTCTAACTGACCGTTTACAAGCGAGGTGTTAATAAAGAACAAGACCTTGCAAAAGTGATATTTCGCAACTCGCAAAATTATCCGATCGGACTTAAGCACAATACTGATCGAAAAAACTGCAAGATATTTTTATGCCACTGTAATAACGTAGAGAATAGCTTATACCCTTTTGATGACGTTCCTAGTCCTGCTGGTCTCCCTTGTGAAATTCTTCAAAGGTCACATTATCGGAAGAATACTATCTGCGTCACAATCTTCAATTTTTGTTGTAATTTTTTATCCTTTTGCAGTCGACAATACAATGCCTTGGAACTGCCCATAACTCCTAGGATAGACAATGATGGGTGTACATTGCTCCATGGTATTCTCTTCCCTTGTCTGACTGTGGATAATACACTGTTCTACTGCGTTCGCCCCCTTCCCCCATGCTATACGGACCCTTTGAACATGACTGCTGTGGGAAGGGTTTGGGTTTACCTCTATCAAATCACTGCATTCTGTGGGATTGGAGTGGCGGTCTAGGTCGTGGTCGACTACCAGAGAAAGCTCCCCTTCTTCTTCTTTTGGCCTGCCAAGTCTTAAGACTTATCCATCATGGTATCATTTTTGTAGGTACTAAGATGGCAAAGCCCTTGCACCCGTGAGAATGCCAGCAGGATTGGTGCCTGCGAATGAGAAATATCACATGTTTCTAGATCGGAGCGACTGTGGCTCCTAGGACAAGACCCTGCCCAAGGAATAGAAGCCACTAGCCCGGACTATGAACTGTGTGTTCCTCAGGACCACGATCTTTTAGGGCAGTGGTCCTTCACTCTGTTGACCCCTGTCCCCTGCCCCTTAGAATATAGTCCTTGCTTATGTTCCTAGGTTTGATATATCTAACATCAGTATTCCCCTAGGCGAGTAATAGTATTTTTACACCAGAGAAGTAGCAATTGTCCCCGTTTACACACAGTCCTCTTATGCCACGCGTCCTATCTGAATATACGCGATGTTTTATGATGTGTTTATAAAACAATAATGGAAAAAGCACGCTGATGCGTCATTCGCTTTCGTGACATAGCGGTAAGGACTTATCTTTGCATCCGTAAAGGATCCAATTTCTATATCAAATAAGGGTTTTTTTTATTTTGAACCATTAGGACCATAAGTTCCCCCTTCATGACCTTTGAGTCATGTCAACAACAACTTCTGGTGAAGGGTACTTTAGGCTGCTCATTGCTAAGTCCCCTATCGGCTCGTACATAAAAACGTGGCGGAGAATGATATCTGAAGGCGCTTAGTAGGATTTCCGCGGATGCGGACTTGACCCCAATGGTCAGACCTTGCCAATAACCATCGTTTACATTTACATGACAAATACTCAGGTCTGGTGAAGAGTAGATCTAGGATCTAAACCATCTCCGGATTATATTACATTACCGTCGAGGGATAATTATCTATATTTTAGTACTACGGTTCGGTTGAGTTAATTGATGTGAAAAAGCATATTTAACATCCAGAGATTTTCGACATAGTAAAATGTGTGATATATTTTCGTAACAGGTGTGGAAAATTCTTCAAATGTTTTTTTGTATGCCGTTTTATATATTTTCGCCAAAAATCCTTTTTAAAAATGATTCTATATTGGCCCAAATATTACTATTATTATGGAGTGGTGGGCTTGACGTTTCGATCCTAGCAGGATCTTCATCACGGCAAACGTTTGCCTTTGATTGATCCTGATAGGATCGAAAACGTCAGGCCCAACCTAGTATACAGTGTTTACCTACACAGTCTCTTGTTTGGTGAGAGCAGTTTTGGTAACAGCATTTACTGAACTTTATTTGTTTTCTTATTATAGAAATAGATTCTGCATTTACCTTGGTAGAATTGTGGGCCAGGGGCAAAGTAATTCTTGATCAATATGCCTCCTGACCACTCTAACCACACATATTGGGCATGGCTACAAACTTCGTTGGTGGCAGGCCAGATCCTGGGCATGACTCTACTCCGGATCTGAAATAAAAGACTGAAAAGTAAGACTGACGTTTAAACCACGATTCTGACCTGGAGAGGTTAACACTTGTACCCCACCCAACACTTAAGTTCTAAGGGGTTCCATCGTGGACAAGGATTTTTTTTTCGGCCGCGCCATTTTTAATCCTAAATTATTTTTGCCAGATTTTAATTAATTGCCTAAATATCAGTTGCCATATTTTGGTGGACAAATATTCAATCGGCAATAGGCGATTTTCTACTCATTAGCATCAAAGCGTTTTGGGAGCGCTTTTTCAAAATTGTTTGCCCATTAACCTCGCACCAGAATACCTTTTTTTTGAATTTTATATTTAAGCATGTAATTGTATTGTCCTACTAATTATGAGCCCAATTCTAATGGGAACAAGTCCTCGGGAAAGTGGTTTTTTCATTTTCTGTTCTGGCGGAGAATTTGTGTGCGCAATTCAAAATCGTTTTGGTACCAAGCCATTTGGAATCTGTACACTGATTTTTCATTTTTCCGCTGTTATGGTGGTCGTGTTGATGTACCCTAATCACTTACTAGAGTTTTTGTAAAAAATTCCAATGGCCAAAGGGTTTTCATAGGGGGTCCACTTGGACCACCCCTTAATAATATGCACCAACGGGAGTGCAGAAGGCCTTGTGCACTAAGTACAGGATTAACCCGAAAAGGTGAAAACATTTTAAATACAGGTAGCAAACCAGTTTCTTTCTTTCTTCCGATCTATCTTATCTAATAGAATATAATAAGTAAACATGAATATATTTATAATATCTATATAGATACATATAATATATATATTATAATATATATATAATTTATATACATATAACAACAGTGTATTTTTCAGGTGCTATCTTTTTAATTAAAGTGCTCAATCCCATTAAACAGTAAGCTTAATGAGAAATTTCAAAGTATAGACCTCTAAAAAGGCACGGTACTAACTAAGAGTTTCACGAATAACCCTCATTTATGATCAAGCTTTTATGTTTTGTTTTGTTTTTTTGTTTAGGAGGACATCCACCACCGGGATGCCTTAGCCTATAATTGCACATTAATTTTCATAGTTTCCAGAACCAACATCGACCAAATGTATCAGAGGAATTGACCAATTTGCTAAATAAATTTTTCATATAGCCAAAATCGACCAAAATGTCAGATAAAATTGCCATGACTCAGCAATAGGGCAATCCATCTTCCTCTCGACACAAGAGTTGGATCGGTGCCTAAACACGGCCAACTCCACCAAAAGGAATAGGGATATTGGGATCGGTCGTCGAACTCTTGGATAAACCACAAAAAAGAAACAAAGTGTGACCCAAATGTCATACCAATACAATAACACTGGGGCTGGTCGCAAGTCACCCGTGAGGCAAGTTGTGCACGAGGCCCGACAGCTGCCACCACCCTACCCGAGATGGTGCAATGGTTAGCGGTTTTGTTTGTTTTGGTTTAGCAGGACATCAACCATCGGGATGCCCTTATCCGAAAAATTTTGCACATTAATTTTTATTTTTCCATATGCCAAAATCGTGACCAAAATGTCAGATACGTGATCTAACTTTTCGAAATAGCCAAATCGAACCGAATACAATTGTCCATAACTCAGTAAAAGTGGCATAATCCGTCTTCCTCTTGACAAGATTTGGACGTGTGCCTAAACACGAGCCACTCCGTCAACGAAGAGGGTTATTGGGATCGGTCATCGAACTTTTGGATAGACAAACAAAAAAAAAAGGTGACCCAGAAGGTCACACCAATACCGAACACTGGTGCTGGTCGCAATCATGCCCCCGGCAGCGAGTGTGCCCGAGGCCCGACAGCTTTTCCATCACCCTACCGAGGTGTGCAATGGTATGTGATATGCAGAATTTAATCCTACAACATATCTTAGCCAAAAGGCCGAGAGAAATCATCAAGATATTATATAAATATACATTCCCAATGGTGTCACACCAGCAATCCTGCCAGTACTGGTCTGTACCCAATTAAAAGTCCATGTGGACCAAGGATTTTTTTTTCGCGCGCCATGTTGTACTCCGTAAATATTATTGGCCAAGATTTGATGTAATTGCTAATATCAAGTTGCGCATGTTTTTGGTGGAAAAAAATTCAAATCGGGCATGGGCGTTTTATACTCATTAGCATAAAAAAGCTTTGGGAGCGCTTTTCAAAATTTGTTGCCCATTAGGGAATCGCACCAGATAACTTTTTTGAATTTTATTAAGCAATGAATTGTATTGGCCTACTATATGAGCCAAAAATAATAAACAAGGTCCTTCGGGAAAGTTGGTTTTTCATTTTCTGGCGGGAGAATGGGGTGCGCATATTCAAAATTAGTTTTGGGTTTTTTTTTTTAAGATTTTTGAAGTTTTTCATTTTTCCTGTTATGTGGTACGTGTGATGGTTACCCTATCAATTACTAGAGTTTTGGTAAAAAAAAATTCCCATGGCAAAGTGGTTTTCAGAGGGGGTCCACTTGGGTCCCTCCCTTAATATGCACCAACGGGAGTGAAGAAGGCCTTGTGCACTTAATTACAGATGTAACCCGAGGAAAGAAAAACATTTTAATACAGGTATCAAACCAGGTTTCTTCCGATCTATAGTAATATAATAGTAATATAATAATTAAACATGATATATATATATATAGATATATATATATAATTATGATATATATATATATATATATATATTATATAAATATAACCTAACAGTGTATTTCAGGTGACTATCTTTGGAATTAAAAGTGCTCAATTCCCCATTACAGGAGAGCTTAATGAACAATTTCAAAAGTAATAGACCTCTAGAAAGGCAACCTTTACTCAGAGTTTCACGAATACCATCATTATTGATCATCTTTTGTTTTGTTTGTTTTTTGTTTAGAGGATCATCCACCCCCGGGATGCCCTTAGCCGATATTGCATACATTATTTGTCATATTTCCATATGCCAAAATCGACCAAAAATGTTCAGATTGAATGACCAATTGCTAATAATATTTTCCATATAGCCAAAATCGACCAAAATGTCAGATAAATTGTCCAGACCTCAGCAATAGGGCATATCACATCTCCTCCGACAGAGTTGGTCGTGCCTAAACACAGCCAACTCCACCAAAGGAAGCGGGATATTGGGATCGGTCGTCGAACTCTTGGAAAAACACACCCACAAAAAAAGAAAAAAAAGTGTGACCCAGAAGGTCATACCAATACTAGAACACTGGGGTGGTCGCAAGTCACCCCCGGAGCAAGTGTGCCCGAGGCCAGACAAGCTTCCAACACCCTACCCGAGATGTGCAATGGGTAGCGGTTTTTTTTGTTTTGTTTAGAGGACATCAACCACCGGGATGCCCTTAGCGATAATTGACAAATTAATTTTTTTATTTTCCAATTAGCCAAAATCGACCAAAAATGTTCAGATTAATGATCTAATTTTCGAATAGCCAAATCGAACGAATCCAATTGTCCAAACCTCAGTAAGTAGGGCATATCCTCTTCTCGGACAGAGTTGGATCGTGGCCAAACACGAGCCAACTCCGTCAAAAGGAAGAGGATATTGGGATCGGTCATCGACCTGTTGGATAGACAAAAAAGAACAAAAATAAAGGGACCCAGAAGGTCACACAATACAGAACACTGGTGCTCGTCGCAAATCACCCCCGGAGCAACTGTGCCCGAGGCCCGACAGCTTCCAACTCCCTACCCGAGGTGTGCAAGGGGTAGTTGATTCTGCATTAACATACCACATGATCTTAGCCAAAAAGCCGAGAAGCGATCAAGATATGTATATAAATATTACATTCCATGGTGTCACACCCAGCAAGCCTGCAGGTACTGGGTCTGTACCAATAAATAGTCAGAAAGGGGAAACCACTACGAGTAGGGGGCATAATAAATTTAAGAGTTGAAAAAAATTAGTTTGGTAAACAATTCCAATGGCAAAGTGGTGTCAGAGTGGACCCCCTCTGAAAAACCACTTTTGCTATTGGAATTTTTACCAAACTCTATTTTTTATTAACACACAAATAAATTAGAATTTTCAACAAGTGATCAGTAAATTTTATATTAATAACAACAGATTTAATGGAATTTAATCATTGGTTCAAGAATTTGATCTGTTCAAAACAACATTACATAAACAACTTTACATGATTATAACACTAAATACTTTAAAGATTTCACACTTAAAAAGTCATCAGGTTAATATTCCATGGGAATCTTCTCCGTAACTTTTGTCCAGTAGTTCAAGGGCGACGGGGGTTCTCCCTCGACGGACAGTAATATTCTGCAATAAATCAGGTATTCTATCACAATCAGTCTGCCGCTAATGTCCTCAATTAGGGACCACAAAATGAAATCCTTTTTGTGCCAAAACTGAGCTCTTCTGGCTCAACAGACGACAGCAGACAGTTCGGCTATCAGCCCCGGTGACACAAAATATATTATAAATCCTGGCACTATGTAAAAGCGGAAATCTACCATTATTGTCGATTAAAACTAGCTATAACTATAGATGAGGGCATCAATGTTTACAAACACAAGTTAACACCTGGTCGAGGGACATGTTAGAAGTGTGCCGAATTGCTTACGTTACAACAGTTCAATAGCCTGATCAACGCCTGATTGAGCGCGAATTTTAAAAGCCAAAGCCGGCAGGTGGATGCTCACGCATAATGCCGGGCAGTGCTTTGTCCGTTGCCTGGCGTGACGTCACATGTCACCTCTCTATACTAATGTATAGCTCCTGGGTACTACTGGCCCCGAGTCCTTCCTATGATTAAGTTACTTAACATCACAGCTAGATTTCCCAGTTCCTAATAAATCATCATTTTCATGATCATGACATAAACATAACAAAAAATCATGTCACATAAAGACATATCTGCATTGCATCACCTCACTTTTATAAACTCATGGGTGAAACTCCCAAATTGCAAAGGTTTTGATCTCAATGAATAAACAAGTGACTCAGTTCTAAATTTACCATTGGGGCATCCTTTTTCCCTCGGTGCAATCTACATGGCAGTGAAACCACAGGTTGTGATCTCAATATAGCATAGGGGAATTTCTTTTTCAACATAAACAAAGTACTTTTCCCGTTGAGAAAATCTTTTCTCAAAGAAATTGAAGAAATAAAATGCCTATCTTGATCAGAAATGGCGGCTAATATAGAACAAGACTAGATTAAATCAAAAGAAACGCCGGGAAAGAACACCAGGAAAACCAACAACATTCGATGATTTGGGCGTATGATTTCATTTTGTAAAGTTGCCGATAAAACCAAAATAAAAATGACAAACATGTTAAATACACCTAAGTCCCATAATAAATAGGCGTTTCTTATGACGGGTGTTTAAAATACTAATATTTATCAAAATTAAAAGATCAGAGGACGACTTATACCAAAGTGAAATAACAATGATTATTACATAAACGCACTTAGTTTCCCAGTTCAAATCATCGAATCTTGACCATGGCCATAGGCTCAACATCTGTTCAACATGTGTTGTCTAGTACCCTCGCCATTTGTTGATTAAACCAATTTAATTTGATTTCTCTATTTTACTTGACAAAAAGATTTCTAACGGTCAAAGAAAAATGCTGATTTTTTGCTATATTATAGCCAACTTTTCATTTCAAAAATCGGGGAGCTTGAAGAATCAACTCCGCTGTAAGGTTATTTCTTTTTTGTGTGTGTATGAATAACGAGCGGGGACTAAGTCTTTTGTGGTCATGAGAACACCCTTCATTTTACAAATCGTTGGAGATGAATAATCAACTCCGCGTAAGGGTTTATGTCTGAACTGTTTATGTAACTTGCATAACGGACGGGGACGAAGTTTCTTTGACCCAAAAACACATAACAGCGCCTAAATCAATTGTGACTTATGGCTGCATTGTGTTTGGTTCGTTGGGAGTATTACGATATTGAACGAGTATTGGCCGCCATCGCCTTAGCCCATAGACAATTTTGAGGTATAGCGCCACAAGGATAGTAATTTAATAAAGGACATAGGATCGGTCAAATCGATATATGCTAGCGTCTATCAAAAAACTGAGTCCCATTGATCTATATCAAAAATTATTGGTGAAATTAGCGATTGTTATTGTTTATATTCGAGCAGTTGTCACAAATGTATGTATCTGCAAACATCTCAATATGTCATTATCTCATCCTCGGTCCAAACATGGTAAATCGATATCACATGGCTGAGGCATCTTTATAGCTCTTTGGCCGAGCAATAAAACATGGTGCATGAAAAATAAGACCCCTGCAACGTAATCATTGACTACGTTTCAGTGCTTAAAATGCATTAATTCATAGTTATGGAAGTTCTATTAAAATTAGCTAATGATATTAATGAAATGAGATAGTGTGATATATGCAATACTATAAAACAAGTTCGGATTATATCACCTAAACAAATTTGGAAAACATCACCTCTGATTGGAAAATGGTGGCGTGGATCGATCGTATTTTAAGAAATTATGCCAAGATCTCATATATAAAGTGATCGATTAGACCAACGGTAGTGAGCAAGTGTGCTAATAATTAATGTTGGGACCACTAAGTTCCTTAATAAGCACATTCACTTATGTACTTCAAAATTCAAAATAGAAAAAGGGGAAGGATGTATTAGGATTTACAACATAACATCTAATTGTGGTTATATATAGATTTCATGGACATATTTTTTCAAAACTCATCATTATTCGCTTTTAACGTCATACCGCTGTCCCAAAAATCCCCCAGTAGATAAAATAAAATGACTTTTTACTGCAAACTGAAAAACAAATAGCTCAAATTATTCCAAAACAGAAAAATCATTCTTATGGGGGGCTGTAGTGCACAGATCTCATGATGAGTGTGCAAATCGGATAAAACTGTGAATGTTGTTACCCAAGTAATTATGCATTGATAATAAAAAAAAATGTGGAAGTCAATTGCCACACCCCTTTCGTGGCCCCAGCTTGGAGTTCATTGGTTACACCGGGAGAGAAAATGACAAATGTTCCGATTGTGTTGAAAACCTCACCACGATGTTTGTCTGGTTACAAGGATTCCCAAAAAGGTACAGTTTATACTACTCTGTTTATAGTTTTAGAAAGTATGGGTAAAAATGGCGGAAAAAGTCAATTTTGGTTTGTAACAGGGGTCAAAAATTAAAAGTGGCTTCAAAAATTTTGTAAAAACATAGTTCAAGTGTTGGTGCAGTATAGAATGAAAGATTAGGAATAGTTTTGGACTATATACGTGAATCAAAACTATTGTGCAAGGATGGAAAGATGATCTTTGACCTTAATGCAACCCATATGATCATAGGATTTGTTGTTGTTTTTTTATAAAACACATCTAATATACTTCCAAATGTTGAAAAAATGAGAAATCGATTAAAAATAAGCCAGTATGACCAATTTTGTAAACCACACCCCTTTTTCGCCATTCCAATGGGATTTAACACATTAAACTTGTGTTTGTGCGCATGTATCATTTAATATCATGATACCTTTGTCAAAATTAATGCTACATTGTCTTGATTATGCAGCTACGGATTAATCAAGGAATTTATTTAGACTAATGTGCCAACTGATGACGAATCCAACACCAATTCGCCTGTTGCAGAGCAAGGAAAACAAGATCTTCCCATGTTAAGGATATGGCAAAGAGTTTAGTTCCTTATTGGCAATAGCTTGTATCTATACCGAGATTACAGTAGTAGTGTTGACAACCCTTTTCATTTACAAATCAAGATTAATTGGGTGAGTATTTGGTGACATTAAAATTCTTTTTGAAGATCAAGGAAGGGACCAGGGGATTCATATCAATTAAACAAAATAGCACGGATCATCATTATACTTTCATAATGCTATGCTCCGATATCGTACATTACACGTGTTCTGCTTAACTGTATAAATCCCATTGGAAATGGGAGGGAACAAGAGGTGTGCTCCTACAAAAATTTTAGTAATATCTGGCTTATTTTTTTTAATCGTTTTCTTTCATTGTTCAAACATTTAAGAAGTGATTGATTTGCTTAGGACCAACAACAACAAATCTATGAATCAGTGATTTATCAAGGTCACGTTTCATCTGCAACCCTTGCAACAATTTTTTTTTTATTCACGTAGTATTAAAGTGTTTGGTATTAACCAAAATGGCGAATAAATCAACAGCTATGGCAGCTATGGATTTATTGACCGTGACCTATTTTGTGGATAACGTGAAAACTAGGCATTACAGATAAGGCAAACTAATTTCCTTATTTTAACCCGTTCAAGCTAGGGAAACAATTTGCACCAATAATTACCTGAATCAAAACAAACTTTACCTTTTGACCAGATACACACCCAAAATTGACTTTTTCATTTTTTGACAGTTTTTACCCTAACTCCGAAACTTATTAAGCCACAGCATAGTGTAAACTAGACCTTTTTGGATTCCTTGATAACCAGACAAACATCATGCTGTACCTTTAACACATTCGAGAACATTTTAAAGTTTGACCCCTGTATACACCTTGAAACCCAAGCTTTGGGGTCCATTAAGGGGGTTGGCAAGTGCTTCCATCATACCTAAAGTACTGGTGTGCAAAAATTCACAATTTTATACGGAAGGCGCACACTCCTTCACTACAGTCTACTTGCTTTCAGGCTTATAGTAGAATTGGAAGTGAAGTGCCTATAGGACATTCACAAGTTGAAGTTATCATGAATTTTGTTGAACGTGTTAATTGCTAAGTGAGCATGTGGGAACCAACATCTACCAAATACTTTTATGAGATAATCCTGTGTTTCCCCGGTGTTCTCCTTACTTTCCATTTGTGATGAATTTATGTTCATGTCATGAATAGGTATGATTGTTTTGTGTGAATAACACAATAGAAAGAACTAAACGACGGGTTGCCCATGCCTGACTTCATTCGTTTATTTGAAAGTAATTGATTTGGAGGGAAATATGATGTGCTGTATCATTGTATTGGGTAGTGTGTAGGGTCTTAACTCTCGTCCAACCACGGGCCCTAGTAGATAAGAGGACCTACAACACACTAGTTCAAAAGACTCTATCACGTTGCCGCCTTTTGTTATTAAATTTCGATAATCACCCTCGCAGCAGGAGGTGATGGCAAGCGCTCCCGTGTGAAAGTTCGTGCGGGGAGGAAGGTTCAGCGCCGCCTAAATTCGCATGATGCAAATTGAATGCTACCAATGAGGAAATTGAAAGGTGAAAAATGTTGTTTCAGACAAAATGGAAAACGCCAATTTGTCATTGAAAGTGACAGGAGGAGATTTTTTAGGCTATGAATTGCTCTTCAAAATTTCCTGGATCGGTGTAGACCAACTACTGAGAACATTTGAAGGTTTATTGGACAAAACGGTGCAATTCAAGAAAAAACCTTAAACCTTGTTTTGAACTTGGCCTGCTAGCGGAATCTTTCCCCATAGAAACCATGCTTTTGACTTCTGTCGTGCACGACAGAAACTACTAAACCATCATCTTATTACATAAAGACGGCGTTATTCGCGTTTCCCACTTCAGATGTGAATCTAATACATTGGTAAGCATTCCAACTATTAAAAAACAGGGTTCGAGAAAAATTGGGCGCTTCTTCTGGAAAAATCTCTTCATGTCTCTTTAAACTATTGCTTATTAACCCTTGTCTCTAACTGAGCATTTTGTAAAACACATCGAAGGGTGGCCACCCCCTTGGATTCTATTGAACATCAATCTATAAATTTGGTACCGAGAGTATAGCTGAGGTATCAAATATGTAGTCATAAGGTAAGGACAAGTAGAAGATGCTATAGGGAGGGAAAAATTGTTATTTTAAAAAATTTACTGGCTCAAAAAATATATTGTAACACTTAAACATTTTCATCTGTAGAGCAACAAAAACCCGCTGGAAAATCGGATATTGCTAAAACATTCCCTCCGTACGGCCATGTGTTGTCTGTGGAAATGGACGTTGCTGACCTGCGAACTTTATGACGTCATATGACATAATATTAGATGTTGGCTACTCATGTTGGTCTCAAAGGAAAGAGGAGGACCCATATCGATTTTACATCGACTTCATCTTTGTAATACGAGGCCTATTGATGGCCATTTTGTCAAAGAAAAAAATAGCAATTTTAACAATGGCAGAAAATATTTTGGATTTTTTTCCCAAACCTCTTCAATTGAGGCAAGGCATGCACAGAACAAACCACGGACCACCTCTATAGCTTGGTTCCATTTTTCAAAAAGCAAACTAGTCGAGGCATTTTGAGTAAAAGCATTTGAAAACAGATTGTGTCTATATGGAAAACGCTGAAGCCAAATCCTTCCGGTCCCGACAAAGCATAATTTTTAGGGGAAAAGTGTATGGCCTAAATTTGCATGCAAATTCAAAAAATGGCCGCCATTTAACATTTTTGTACATAACCAAGATTTAAGGATTGTGAAAGAATTAATTCTTGTGTCTATACATCTGTTTTCAGGGTCAGGAACACAACTAGACATCAATTAGGTATTATTCCATATATTGACAATAATTTGCATAAATTTAAAACGACGGCCATTTTGATTTTTACATTCAATCAAATGTCAAAACATGACCTAATGCTATAAGGTCAGGCGCCATGAGTTGGGAGCATTTGTGTTACATGCTTGAAACTACCAAATATTACACGTTTTCACACTTAAATGAGAGAAGTCATCATTTTTTTTGAGCTAGCTATAAAACTATATACACTGTATTGTTGTAAAGCTAAAAATGTAAGGAAGAAAAATATTTATAGGAATTAAACGATTTTCTGTGGTAACTGCCCGAAAACAAAGTAGGCTTCAATTTCCTTACGAATTATTTAGACTAAAGATGTTTAATTTGGGCGACGTTATACAAAGAAGTGTTTCCGTTATTAAGTGTGTCGGCAAGTTTTCATTCAAATATTTTATCTAACGTGCTTCACCTACGTGTGGGTACTAAGAAGAACTATGTTGGAACATCTTTGAGTGGGTATTGACTATGGTATTAGTCGTATTTATAGTTTAGGTAACTTATGAAAGTAATGATGAGGCCCCATATCACATGTGAGGACGAGGCAAAACCATGGTTACCATATTTCGGATTGAAATAGCGCACCTGCTGTATACAGTTAGGTAGCATTTCGCATTTACGTGACGTACTTTAACAGTGACCCCCTATGTTTTGACCACTGGCTTTGTGTTAACCGTAGAATAGAACGCACAGTATTAAGAACGCACGGACTAAGAGTGCTGCAAAAGTTTAATTGACGTCCGCACCTCAGAAACAACTCTCAACCCGTAAAAAAGTAAAGGTTGTCCACTATATCAGCGCGAATCGGGTAAGTACCGATTGTGTAGTGGGCACAGAAGGTCAACGTCCATGCTTCACCATCGGGCTTGGACCGTGTGTTCCCAATACTTCCTTAAGACAAGCATGTGAGACACTTCAAAACTATCCTTATTTCCCGATCCTATGAGCTCCACCAATAATTGCACCATTTCATCCAAATTGGAGCACCTTAAAAATTGAGCCCCTGTACAACTGAAATGACCCTTTAATTGATTTTGCTGTTTTAGCCTTCAAACCGTAGTTTGTGAAGTACAGACATATTTCTTTCCTGAATCCTTGTGGCTAGGACAAATACCATGGTATAACTTTCAGCACGATTGGATCAATTTAACAAATTTGACCCCTGTACAACTTTGTTTGACCCATCTCCTAAAGGCTCCATTTGTGGCACTTAAGAATTGTGTATCAGTCTGTCTACATATTTAATCACTCAAACCTTTGTACTTGCGATGTGTTACAAATGTGCTGCTAGCTTCCGGGGCTATAGCTAAATATGCCTTTCTTCGATTAAAGTAAAAACAATCAAAAAATATTGGGCAATATGATAATAAACTGAGAGCTCATTTATAACAGTTATAGTAAAAACAAATCTCCAAACCCAGGATTTTCGACCATTTTCGCATTCATGCAAGCCACAATTGGTATTTATTTGTAGGGGCGCAGATCTAAATCAAAACCACTGAACCGGAAAGTTGGTACATACACCTGCCACAAGAAGTATCTCGGCATTTTTCTAGCAGATGTGCCAAAAGTCGACCATTTTGAAAGTTTTCGAAAGATACATTGTGTTGCCTAGGTCTTGTTCTTTCATTTAAACACCTCGCTTGTAAAAAAAGCGTGCAAAAAACTGGCTGAGATAGAGCGCCCGAAAGACGCAAACCCCCCAACCCCCAAAGTTGCCAGGTTGTACAACGTGGGTACCAACGCAATAATACGTGTGTATTGATTTTACACAAGAAGTTTCCGACTGAATGAGAGAAAGCCTACTTGCATATTGATTGTGGACACGTGGTCGTATTACCAGTACGCGGGCAATGCCCATTGAGAAAATCCAAAAAACTGCAACTTTTGGGTTTTGAGGGTTTGCGTAAAGACGGAAGTAATTTTCAACATGCGATGCTGCACTTTTTAGTCAATATTCACGAAATTCAAAGGGAAATTTACTCTGCATTTGCAAATCATAGCTCTTGGTAGAAATTGCATATTTATTCCTTAATTTATTGATTTTTGTATAACTTACCTCACAGTTTCCATCATAAAACGTAAGTAAAATGATTATTGACTTAAAGCACTGAATTTCATAAAACTGGATAAAATAATTGACTTACAGTTCAAGTTTAACCCCCTTCGACCAATATTTGCTCAGAAATTTACAAATCAAAAACCCGAGTCCAAATCACTGATGATTCAACGAGTGATGAAAATGCAAAGGGATTAAGCCACCGTTGGACTAATCAATGTTGGTACCCGTCTTTTGTGAGTTCGATCCCATGCCAGAACACGTAATTCGCGGATTATCCATGGTGATTGTGTATCAGGTGAAAGGATTATCATGTGTTTTAGTTAGGCAATTGTCATATCAGGAAAAGGGCAAAATATTAATCAAGAAGCTTAATATGCGACTATTTTCTGTAATAGCATGCAATTTTACATTTTTTTAAATTTTAACAGTTATTTTTCAAAACACATGTCACACATTCTATAGATTTCTATAACGGGGGGGATATCGGCAGTATTTAAAAAAACTAGTTCCCGGGCTTGCAACTATATGAGCTAATATAAAACATGTTATAATCTATTTCGCCCATTAACAAACTTAGGGAATAACTTTTCCAAGTAAAAAATGCAGTTGGGCAAGGGACTTGAAAGGTGATAGACAAGGTTGGCAAGGGGGTAGACAAATTTTCACATTAGAATTTTGTTATTCCCCTTCGTCTAAACGAAATTTTCATAACTTTAAAACAGCAAAATACATGTAAATGACAAAGTAAGTTAGAAAAAATTTACTGTAAATAGAAAGAAAAACATATTGTATATGGGAAACCCGGAAAAAGTACTGCAATTTTACATACAATTTTTCCAGGCCTATTATGACTATATTTAAAAGTGGAGCTCTTCAAAAATCCGCATAAAAATTACAGTTTCAAATTAAAATTTCTCCGTATAGTTTTACAACAAAACGATACGCTTGATTAAAATATGTTACATTTGCCAGTATACGCACACCCGTAAGAACTTGGTGGACATTTGGTGATAGGTCTAAATAAGTTAAGTGCAAATGGTGTTCAATTTCAATGTTCTTACGTGTGAAATGATTGATGACCCTCATTGGTGAAGAAAATGGGCGTCATCAAATCCGAGAACAGTGGTTAGCCTCATGTTAAACATCGTGTATTTATAATGATATTCCATATACATTAACATTTTTGTAGTAACTCACCCAATATAAAGATTTGTTTGATTGAATTTATTTTAGAGTCTACTGGAATTATTACAGGAATTTGTTGGCCAAAATTGTGACAGTAAATACTGTAATATTAACGATATTTTTACGCTGGTAGGTGAATGATGAAAGTAATAAACTACAAAGTATAATAGTTTGTTTTCGGTGCTAGATTTCTTAAAAAAAAAACTATTCCTTTAGTGTTTCTTTACAACTATGTAACAACGAATTGAGATAGACATGAACGGCACTCTACATGTTTACATTTTGCAGATAAAGATATGTCTGAAATTTTGGTTTTCTGACCGGGAAGTTCCCCCGAATGACCTTTGACTTCCCTGTTGAGGAAACATTTGTTGAATGAGTATTAAGCTGCCTGCATATGCCATATGTATGAGTCAGGACCATACAACGGTGCATATAGCAGATGGGGATTTTTGAAAATTGTTCACATTAAAGAAAGGAATGTGCCCCCTTAGGTACCACTAGATCGGACCCTCTCGCCCCATAACTTTTTGGAGAGTCTTATGCTGATTCATATGCATGAATGACGCTACATGGCAAGGTAATCTGTAGGAGGAGAAAGGAATTTTGTGAAAATGAAATTTTGACCCGGTGAACCTAAATGACCTCTGGACCCACCCAATCAGTCATATGTTCATGCGGAGGAGCGCATGGCTGCCTGTGAAAAGAAAGAAAGAAAGAAAAAAGAAAGAAAGCAAGGGTGAAAGGAAGGAAGAGAAAGAAAGAAAGAAGAAAGAAAGAAAGAAAAGAAGAAAGAAAGCAAAGACCCAAAAGAAGAAGAAAAGAAAGACCAAGAAAGAAAGAAAAGAAAAGAAAGAGAAAGAAAGAAAAAGAAAGAAAGAAAGAAAGAGAAAGACAAAGAAAAGAACGAAAGATTAAGAAAAAAAAAAGAAAGAAAAGAAAGAAAATATAACTTGTGTATTTCCGCAAGGTATTTGTTATGACAAGTTCCCAAACCTAAATCCTTGCTTTTATTCCATACCCAGGAGGACTATTGAAGAAGGTAGCGGTGAACAAAGAACAATAGAGGAGAGATGGGTGCTGTTCAAAGGTTCAGTTTTCGTTCCAACAAAGGCGTTTAGGGTTCTACATTCAGCTGAAACCTGGAGTAAGGAGAGGCAAAAAGAATGTTTGGGAATGCATTCCCAAGCTACATGCATTTATGGTAATTGAGACATTGTAAAGTATAAATTATCTTATATCAAAACAAGCGTCACTTAACATATTTTTATTTTAATTTTCAATAAAGAATGTTTGAAGTTGAATTCACTGGCCAAATGTGGCTATATTCAGGTAGCCGAACAAATGGTCCAATGGGTGTTTAAATTTTTCAGATAAGTGGCCATTAACTCTGAACAAGCCCCCGAATTATACCAACTCAAATCTATGAACCCTGACATTCCTGAACAAGAATCATTTTTTAAAGGGCTGACTCCGAGATTTCAGAGAGGGCGCCCTCAATTTCAAAACAAATCGTGTTTTGAATATAATAATGCTTGTCCATATAATAAAACGTGTGAAATAGCTAAGCTCCAAATCAAAGTCCTTTCATATAGAAAAATCACAACTTTGTTTATAAAATTCCGGATCCGGAAATTTTGTTATACACAGCACCCTATGGCACGTAATACTACCGTGTGTCCACAAAAAAAAAACCGCAATACTTGGTCGCAGGCGCATAAGTTTGAACAAAAGCATATGACTACTTATTCTTTGTTGCAAGGTAAGATGGGACTGTTAGTCAATATTCTGACAAGTTCATAACAGGTAGGGTCAATTAGTTTTTAAGATCTGACACCCAAACAGTCAAGTAACCGCAGGAAACCCATTTTCCAAAATGAGGAGGTGGTTAATCACAAGAATGGCAATGAAGAAAAGAAGGGCAAATACAATATTGATTGGCAATCAACATTTACTGCCCAAATTTCTTGCAGAACAACTTCTACTTGGTCAAGTGACTGCATTTACATAATTATTATTTAACTGATTAATAATGAAACATTATTAAAATATTAATTTACTGTGAATAGATAGGTTTCAAGAAGATATAAAACTATGACTAAGTCGTAGAGTAGACAAACTCCACATACATAAAATGATAAATTGCGTTGGGCTGCAACTGCGTATTACTAAAAATAATGCTAATCTCACCTTTAGTGACAGTAAAAACCTATGTTTTCACACAATAATCAATACAATATCGGTATATTCATTCTGTCATAAATTTTGGGTTAAGATACTCTTTGTGTGCCGTAACAAATGATGATGAATGTTAGCTCTATCCAATGCAGTCTATTGGACAATACGAAGAGTTTGTGATCAACGTTCCTAATTCGATCTCAGGATGTGTTAACATGCATGTTTTTTAGCTGTTATTACCATTGGAAAAACATATGTTAATATGATACAATGGAAACATTCATATGGTAATATTTGTGAAGCAGCTATCTTTTAAAAAAGGGGAAAATGGTGGTTGTGACTTTAGCAGATTCATATGGTGGTTTTTGGGCGCCAAAACCGTTACTGTGGCGTATTGTAGTTAATAATAGTAGGCCTCAATTTGGTAAATTTTTGGAAATTTGGTTTCTTAAAAAATATTGACGCATTTTAGAAAAAGAGCAGGAGGAAACGGAGGTTCTCCAACAAAACCTGCGAGGACGGGTAACAAATTCAAGTACGACAAAGGGCTCCGCAGGAGATTGAACCCGGGCCGCACTGATGAAAGGCGAGATGGATGAAAACCACTGCACCAGGCCCGCCCTGCTCTGATTTTTTATTTAACAACCGTATGGCTTTATTCGGTATCAAAGATTGATCCCAATGCCAAACATCGCGGGGTGGGATAATCTGAATCAACAAACAATATTAGATGTACGTACGGTTATATCCGGGTCATATCAATATTGATATTGTTAACCACCAACGCAAAGAGCTGAGAGATCAGTGGTAGAACACTATTTCCGTAATACAGATGTGCAATGGTTTTAGGGGCCTGTGTGAGTAGGGGTGATTGGGGTTAGGACGTATAGGTTCGACTGGTTACAGGCGATGAGATTGGCGCCTTGTTAAAGGGTACGGATGCTTTGGTAGGTATCCATTGTGAGCGAAGTTGGAGAAGTATTTTCATATTTATTGTTATGATTTTTTACTTCTTTTTGGAGTCCTAACCTTCAACATGAACATTTCTGTGTACAGCTCTATCTCCTCTATCGTGTTAAAGGATAAAAAACTACAGATCATAAATGGTCGGCCAATTTTTAAATTCCCGCTGGCACATCGATTGCACTGCCGATGTGCTCTTCCGCGTAATTGCGATACTCGAAGGTAGGGGACTCCGATGACGTCATCACCTGGCAACGGAACAGGGAGATTTTCATAAAGATTTGCGACTCAAATTTTGGATGATATATCACGTAAGGTTGTTTTGTCTATCAAAATTGGCATTTGTAATGGTTACGGCGATGCATATTCTACCGATTCAACATGTTTTTACATGCAGAGTATTTTTCGTACGGAAGCGATTTTTGAGAATTTTGCCTTAAATTTGTGGCAATGGCCCTGGCGTCTCATAAGTAATAGCGGGCCCATAGTGCTAAAACGGAAATTCAGTCATAATCACATTCACACTCACAGCTCGATGGCCATTCTCGATAACAGTCGTGAAGAATGATCGCCGTCCAGTGGTCCGTCAAGTAAATGATTTGATACGTGAGCGGGAATCACAGTTCCCGGCCACTGCATCACTGGATTGGAAATCTGGGCTCCGTACTTGAATCCACTGACGGCCATATTGGCATCCAAAAAGAGACCAAGCAGGTGGTTAAGAGCCGGTATTTACCACAAGTGTGTTCCATTGAAATGTGGATAAGAGACATAAGAGAGTACACAATCAAGCCAATTAAGTGAGCTTAGATTTGATGTCGTGCACGTTTGGGATGGCATTTCCCTAACAAACAGGGCACTCGAGATACAATTCTGTTAACACTTGTCTCTGGAATGCTACTGTACTGGTAGACAAGATGTCCGCGGTTGCTTCACTGGTCTACAATACAATTGCTGTTGTGTAGCCAATCCATTGTATAGAGATCAGTGGTCCCGGCCCCGTCCCCCAATGTGTATCGCTGTCGAAATCGTTCTACGCATGCGCGAATGAAAGCATTGACCTGGTACAACCTTTCTTCGACCAGGGCCGCCCGAGAGCAAATTGTTCTGTATCTATTGAGTGAACTCGGTGTGCGCTGACATTCATATGACCCATATGAGTTACCAAACCATCGGGTCAATTTCGAATTCCATAGGAAAAACACGTACAGCGTTACACACAGTATTCAACACACGCATGCAGGATTGAGTCAATTTTGACTTCCCCTGCCACTTCGACTGTCCTATATGGCCCCTTCGTTTTCATCGGGTGCTCAGGCAGAGGGTTGCCTGACTTCGCGTTTAACGTACTGGGTTGTAAAACAGAGAATCGCCCTTTGAAAGCGACGTATTAGGTCAAAAGGAGTTATGGTTTGAAGGTCACGCTACCAGCTTTTGTGATTTTTATGGCAGCGAAGATGATGAAAGAAGGTGATGGTTCAACTGTTACTTCAACAAGTTCAAGATGTTCATTCCGCCTATTGCCTTAAATCCGATTGAATCGATCAAGACTTGGCTTCTGGAATAGAGAACATTACATACACCAGTCATTAAACCCAGAACCATTCCAATTACCGAGTTGCAATGGCATTTCACAAAGTATACTCTCTTAAAAGAAAACAGTGAACAAATCACTAGGAATTTGGAGTTATTTTAATACCTCTAATCGAGTGGCTTTTAGCTCTCAAAAGAGCGAGAAAAGCAACCCGACACCTCACGCGCGGGTCAACAGGCTCCACTATCTTACGAGGGCTCAAAATTGCCACTCTTCTTCGGAGTAAGGCCCACGCTGAACTCTTATCAACCGGGTTTTAGCTCTAAAAGAGTGAGAAAATGCTCACTCCTTTTTCGGGAGTGAACTAATAGCCAATCGCCGCAAATCGCGTGATTATTCTTGAACAACATGGCGGACGAGTTAAGTGAGGCCGTCAGCCAAACAACGGTTGAACGTAGTTGAAATTAGTGAAGACATCATAGATATATCTTCACGGGGTGAGTATATTGTTGTTGTCGGTACAGTTCATAGCATTACAGACAAGAGTGTGGAGAAGAATTAAAGGCTTATTTACTGTATATCACTCGTACATACGGGACTAGTCTGCGCCAGGCTCCACGGCCAGGCTAGGCTTACAAATTGAAACGCACCAATCATGCTAGTCACGGCATGCATACCGTGATCATAGGACGTCATGCAAGCCACAAACCATGCATGTCTCATGAATCATGCCAATGATGCGCCACAATATCATTCATGTCACGATGTATGATTATGGACCATACACATACACTATTCTCACCCAACAAACAAATTCCAAGAATCACAACTCTATAAGAGTGATAGGTCACTCTAAAAAGGAGTTATCAGTTCACTCTTCCTTAGAGTTATTGTGTTCACTCTTTATTTTGAGTGCGATCTCCCTCTAAAAGATGCGTCACTCAGCTGGCTTTTTTTGGAGTGGAATTTCTCTTTTAGAGTGGTTTTTCACTCTTCGTTGTTAAGAGAGTATACACTTTGGTCGTGACAAGATACAGCGAAAAACGTACTCTTCTGCGTCACTTACAGACAACTTGACCCCAAATTTTCAAAGCATTTTGGCTCTTTGGAAATTTCGACACCAAACAGGGTATGGTTGAGTGTATTCAAAATGCATTTATCTAATCATTCATATATCGTTTTTCACAGGAACTAAACCGGATATGTATAGAGCTAAAATAACAACAGCCTTTATTTGACACTAAGAACATTAAATTCAAGGGTAATTTTGCTTATTTTCTTTAGTAAAAATCACCGTTTTGCATCAATTATTTCACCAATGAATAAAAAAAATAATTATCGTCAGAACAACACACGTGGCGTTCATTACCAGCAGAGAAAATTTTATGGAATATTAAATAGCTGTTTTAGTTATAGCAGTGTGTCAATTACGTCTGTCTGAAACTTTCCTGACTGGCCAAGTTGAGTCGGATGAACAGATTAATTCAAGGTCCAATCGAGCGCCTGAAGTTACTACAAACAAGAGCTGGTGAATGTGCTTGTGAGTAATCCTGGGTAATCGAATTTTGAAAATAGAGTCATCCCTTCTTCTCATCTTCTGTGCTTATTGAATATTCAATTTGGCTACTTCTAGCCCAAGTTCCCAGGCAATGTGTTAAGTGTTTGAAAAAGGCTAGCACCCGGTTACGTCGGATGTTGATGCCGTTTGAATTCGCTGTTTATGTTAGGTTGGCAGTTACCCCCTGCAACTCATCGAAGATTCTTACAAATAACTCAACAATAGATTTCTATAAGTCACGCCGTAAACAGGCGCCCCGATATATAAAAAGTCACAAAGTGTTGTGCGGGTAGGATATAAATATCAGTATCAGACTGATATTCAGAAACGCTCCCGGGGTCAAATATAAACAATTCGGGAATGTTAAATTAAGGTCCATAAACATTACTCTAGGCCTAAATGGCCGATAAGCGCTGTTCCTAAAAAAACACATTAATGTCAAAACGTGCAAAATGTTACCCAGTTATTCCCAAAACGACGTCAGAGGGCGAAAATGCATCCCTTTTCCAAATGGTTCATTAAAGCGGATGCATAGTTCATAAATATCTGAGTGTGTCCCCCGGGGCCAAAAACTAAATACTCCGACCACCTAAACAGTAGCGATCATTCCGTAAATGTTACCAAGGATTAGAATTGGAAATTTGGCACACCAATCTCGTTGGTCTTGTGGTTAGGTAGTTAAACACATGATACAGTGTTCTCGACTGGTTCAAATCCCGCTACTGCTTCTTTTAAAATATAAACAATTTTCATTTGTCGGTAGAGGGAAAAAAAATTCAAAGTCCAAAAAAAGATAAGAAAATAAGTAGTTGCCCTGTTGAGGTTGGGAGGGACGACCTGTCCTGGAGCATGGGTGGTGGTCCAAAGAACCTCGTGCCCTGTAACCAGCGGATGTGACGTCACCGCTTCTTAAAATTGTCCAACAATTGTCCGCAACCTCATAATAAGAGGTCCAATCCCAGACTCAAAACTGTAAAATTATATTTTAATAATATATCTCATGTTAACCGGTTTACTTTGGGGAAGTCCAGTGATCTTGCTATTTGATGACAAAGCAGCAGGCCAATTCAAAACGTCTCCGTATTGTTTTTGCTCGCTGTCGCGGATTAGCCGCATGGCGGCGGGGTATTAGCGTCTAGATGGGCCGATTCGAATCCAGCTTCAGTAAATTCTTTTTTTTCACGACTGTTCACCAGCGTGAATAACTTTGATAAATTTCAAAATAATAATTGTCTTAGTAGGGTCATAAATGAGAATTATTCTCGAAGGTTTGAACATATTTTTCTATAGTTCAGGAGTGCTAGGTCCTACCTCTGGGAAATCGAATTAGGTGTGTAAAATAAAAATAATAAAAACTTTGTAATCAAGTCAGATTGTGTTTAAACTGTAACACCAAGCCTTTGTCGCATGTATAGGAATTAGAAAAGATACATTTTGTTAGGTTCCGGGACCGTTAGTTACACAGATGCGCCCTGAGTCAAGGTCATCCTGGGGGAAATCCAAGCTCAGATTTTGGTGCCAGTAGGGTCAAATTTAGTGAGTGTTATAGGTGAAACAGAAGAAGCATTTATCTCTGTATCTATATCTCTATCCTATATAGACCATGCAGACTCATGTTACATTAAGGTACATTCCCAGGTCATAACTGAATCTAGTTTCCTACCACAAAAGCCAATTTTTTTATGTTGCATAAAAACTATATGTTTAAAATAAGCTTCTGGGACACCCTGATTTTTGAGCTTAAAAAACAAAATGGCGGCCCCAAAATATCAATTTTGGCTATAAAAATGCATATTGCCGTAGTAAAACACAGCATCCCCCCCTTTAAAATACAAAGGCAAGTTCTTGCCTTGGCCAAGGAAAAATTCGATTTTTTATCCGTAACTTACAAAAAATTCAAAAATGGCCGCCATGGAACGCTCTATTATAGCTCACATGACCAAAAAAGTATATTTCAGAATGAATCCGTAATGTGGAAGATGACTTATTAACTTATTGTGAGCTTCTGTCGCAAAATCTACATGGCCTATAATTTGGCCTCAAAATTGAGCTTTAAAAAAACAAGATCCCAAAATGGCTGCCAAAATTACCAATATGAATCAAATTTTGTCCTAGAAAAGGTAAATTTCGGCCGTAAATGCACAAAAAAAATTGATATTTCCCTCTTTTAATGACAAAGGCTATGTCATTGTCTCGGTAACTTAAGATTTTATGTTTGAGCACGTTTCACCCAAAAATTACGCAATGGCCGACACAAATGTGAAATCCCACAAATAAGAATAATTAAAAATTTTTGTTCAAGATATGATCATACTTTAAATGTATGCATTATTAAATTGTTATTGAGCTGCTACCACAAAAGCATTTG
>JAMKCH010020541.1:0-32280 GCA_023653785.1 Ophioderma brevispina | reverse complement strand
TGATAGGAAGGGCGTCTTCAACATTGTGATTGAAGAAGGGTTCATCAAGGTTAGTGTTATTCTGAACTGGTTTGCCAAGTAGAGAACCAAAGTGTTGAAACCATGTGTCGAGGCGCTCTTCAGTTGTTGCACCTTTGATTCTTTTTGAGGTAGCTTTCTTATCAGTCAGCTCCCTCAGTGCGTCCCAGGCAGCAGCATCATGCTTGTATTTGAGATGTAGGTCGTCAAGTGCTTCAGCCTTGGACTTAACATGCTCCTCAAGCGCTACGGTGTAAGCACCATCAAGTTTAGCCTTAGCGGAATCAAGGATCTGCTTGGAGCTTCTGGTGGATTTAGTACGGTGCTTCTTGTCTGCAGACTTCCGACTTCTCTGGCTTTGATGACTTTGTCATTTGAGGTAAAGGCAGTAGTTTTCTTTCTTCTAGTTAGCATCTCTAGTGCAATTTCTTTGTTGGCTGAAGTGACGGCTTTAAATACTGTGTTGTGGTTCTAATTTTCAAGCTCATCAACCTGTTATGTACTGCAACAGTACACTGCTCGCAGAGCTTTGTGTCTCCCACTACCTTTCTCCAGTCAATAGTTTTAATGGGATCTCTAGGAGGGGGTTTACTCTGATGGTAACTTATCCTGCTCCTGCAAGAGACAATTCTATGATCAGACTTAACGACTTCAAACGTGTTGTAGGCTCTTGAATTCTTAATGCTGTTAATCCATTCCTCTCTGACCAGTATGTAGTCGAGCTGGACAAGTTCTCCATTTGGGCGACGATATGGCCACAGTGTACTTGCTCGATTTTGGATTTTGTTGCCATTGGCAACAAGGCTAAACTGTTTCACGAATTCCCTCACGCACACCCCACCTCCGCTGGACCCGCCTCTGCACGCGAACAAGGCGTCCCAAGGCCCAAGTCTAGCACCGCAATCTCCACGGTGCACAAAAGATTATGGGCTGGAACTGCACCGGTGGCAGTGGACAGTCCATGGTAAAAGCGAGAGACGGTTTCATCTGGATGGTAGCAGCAAATGACTGTTGTTTCAGGATTACCCATCAGTGTTAGCTTCAGGATGCACTCATTACAGTTGACAAGGCTAGCAAGTGACTTGAGAGCCTTTGGTGAGAAAAGAAACCCCACACCTCCTGTAGCTGCATTTATCTTATTCTTCCAGGCAAAGGCTGTAATAAGTGCATAGCCATAGATATTCTCATGTAGTAGATGTTTGCTGTGCACAATGCGGTATGCAGACGACATCAATATCATACAGTTGTGCTTCATGTATGTACAAGTTCTTCTTTCTTGGCTGTTGTTGATAGTGTCTGTATGTTGTATGGGATGATGATGAAAGCGCATTACATTTTAACAAAGTTGACCATTCATCTTTGTCACACACAGGAGTTCGCACCTTCCGGTAGGCTTTAGGACCAAAACCCATGATCCAAATTGGTAGAGAACCAATGCTTGACTAAGGAGACGTTAAATCCGGTGGCTGAAACCATGTGCTATGTGTAAACAATTCAGTGTCAATAAGCTAAATAGTAGCTGGGATCGACATGTCCCTTAACCTTGGTCTTCACGCGACACTCCTGCCACAATCATCATTAAACATCAATGTTGCTCAGAAGTTCAGGTATTTGGGCGAAGTATATATTGAACAATGGCGACCATTTTGAAATTTAAGATGTCACCTGAAGGAAACAATCTATGACTTTCTGAATGTTAATAAAAGTGTTCCTTGGACATCACAAAAGGGTATTACCACCATAGATGGGCCTGTTATGTTGCTCAAGTCCAGATATCGGGCCGAATGGAGAGAGGAAAAAGGGCAGAGACGAACAGGGGACAGCCCCCCATTCTTGCGTGTTTGTGTTTTTATTCAAGATGGCCACCGGGAGGAAACAATCTTGTGACTTTTTGGATGTAATATTTGGGTTTCTTTACATTCACAGACATGGGTAGTGATGCCAATTTGATCCTCTATGTTGCTCAAAAGACCAGATATAGAGCAAAAATGTTGAAAATGGGAGCCATTTTGAATTCAAGATGTCGGCCTGAAGGAAACAATCTTGCGACACTGCTCTGAATGTGCTATTTGTATTCCTCTGGGGGGGGGGGGGCGACATCAAAAACATGCGGTATTGACAACCATTTGAACCTTCTATGTTGCTCAGAAGTCCAGATATAGAGCAAAATATGTTGAAAATGGCTGCCATTTTGAAATCCAGATGGGCCGCCAAACGGAAGGGCTAAAAAATGGTAACAATTTGATTGGGATCCTGGGAATATCTACAATGTTAAGACCAAAATTCAAATTGTAGCAAAATAGCCAAAAATGACACACTGTCCCATACTATATACCACATCATTGGAAGATTCAGATGCATAATAATTCCTGGGATTAGGAGGGGAGAAGAGGATAGCCGACGGGTCATATAAAACCTTACCAATTAAGGTCCACAGTGTTTTCTTGGTCATCTATAGGCTGCAGATGATCGATAAATCTTCTTACCAAGTATGTTGTGATCTGAAAAGATGATATTGAAAAAAACAGAAATCGTGTTTAAACATGATTATGCGCGATATAGGGATTTTTGAGCAGAACTTAGATTATTTTTAAATTTAAAATTCCATAAGAAAAAATGACCATCAAAACATTGAAAACAATTGTTTATAATAGCCTTAAACATACTCAGTTCACCTCAAATTCATGTCCCCTGATATCTAAGGGGCTTTCGATGAGGGTGTGGGGAGGGGTAAGGGGAGCTTGGAGTTAACATAGGGGTTATACAAATAGGGGATATATGAAAACAGAATTCTGGCTATCTCAATATTTGGATTCCTGAAGATGGAAAGGGACCGTCATCTCAAAGTTAATCAAAACGTATCCACCCCTTCCTTCATCATAGTAGTGCCAGTTCTAAATCTGATCCGCCTATGTGGAATCAGCTCCTATTCTGCTGTCTCTTTCACCCAGCACTTTGCTAATGTAGCAGAGGCATTCATGTTGCGGTTGGTTAATGGATGACCTTGAGGGTCAAATAGATATCAATCAGTTTGGCAATCGTAAGGACCGTTCTACGACACACTATCTCGTTAAATTGCTGAATGAAAAGCCATTTAGTGTTCCAGAATGGTCATTGCAGATTGCACGTTAAAGCATTCGACCGTGTTAGTCATAATGTAGCAATTCATAAGTTGATTAGAATGGGTTGCTAGACTGCTAGACGGCAATTAAACCTTGGATTGTAGATTCACTTAAAGCAATGGGTTGTTCCTGAGGGGAGAACGTCCTACCAGCAACTCGCAGCAGTGCTAAATTGGCAACTGAAAGTAAAACTCCAATTGCTAGTTGTTGCCGGTCTGACAGGTAGGGTTAGGTAATAGAATTGCACAGCTTCAATTTAGATAAACATTTTTGTTGGCAAATTCTACAGTGCAGATACACTAAGGAAATAAAAGGAGGGAAAAAGGAAATACTAACGTCAGGACAGGAACTGAAAAGTTTCATGCCCATAAATTAGTCACTAATGCTATTATGTTGTTTTCGTTAAATACTAGACAGCATAATCTAACAAGATTCAGAATGCTCCAATCTTGGCCTTTGGTGGAGTCCATGAGGGGATAAGGTGTAATGTTTCAGTTCATTTGATTGAAAGCAATGACAGTACATTTATTATTTCAATTTGCAAAATGGTTGTTTTTAGAAATTTATAACAATTGGTGCTACTCCAATGTATCCTCTTATGTTTGTAAGGCATTAAACACAAATTCATCATTTATTTTCTTTTTTCTTTTTTATTTGTATGGTTCCATTGGTCCGAAATTTTGAGACGTTACTCGTGCTTAAGAAAAAAGTACTAGAAACGAAAACTATAAGCATGTGAAAAAAGCGTAACATTGCGTAGAGCAATGAGCCAAATCTAATTTTTAAAAGATATCACAAGGAGAAGCTGTGAAACAAACTATTTTTTTATTTTGGCCTTAAGTCAAATTGACACTTTGTAATGCAAATTATGAACCCATTGTGTAAAAGTCAAAACTCCCCCACTGTATGTTTTTTTGTACATTTAAGATAAACAATTTCCCATAGTCACGTTTTTGGATCCCCCATATACTGACGGTCTTTCCAATCGAGAAGGTTGCCATGTGTATTTTAAGTGAATGCACAGCACTATGACCTCCATTTTCAGTATTTTTGAGTGCGTCTACTACAAGATAGCACATTATTTATTCCTGTTATCTGAGACGACTTCTTACAAATGCTGTTACTGCAGGCAAGACATAAATAGTATGACCTCAAATGTTTTTGAGGATTTACCGATCTGTTTCGTATGAGTCATAACATGTTACATATTTTGAAATAGGCAAAAATAGTTGTTAGAACCCACAGACAAACTTCCGGGGAGCTTAAGGGGGATGGCCCCAATATAAGTATATACATTTTCATCTTGACTGAATGGCCTTCACTCAAAACCCCACCTGTAAAGTTTTGTGCCAATATCAACCCGCTTTTTTGAAAGTGCGAGCTAAAAACGCGAATTTGTAATCCCCATAAAGTAATGTGTACAAATTAATATTGGTCGGCAAAATGGGGCGATATTTTCAATCATAACACAACAAAAACATCCTTGTGCTCTAAGATTCACAGGGTAAATGAGAAAAACTAGTAGCTTCTTCTGATACCAAAATTTTGCTAATTCCAGTTATAAAATCTGGTCGAGGGACCCTGAGGATGAGGTATTTTAGCGATTGACACCATGAGACCTTTAAACAATGCCAACAAACAAGTTTGTAATATGAGAGGAAAATTGCAAAATTTATGGTACTGCAAATCTTAATAAAATTTTGTGCCAAAAGACTATGCTCAGAGTAGCTTAAATTGGTAGGTAATCAATCTTTAATTTTGGCAATATATCTTTGAGTCGATGCAATATGTGCCAATTTTCAAAACTGGAATTTGCATTTTATTACACGACATGTCTCTACACTAGGAATATATATTTTTGCATATTCATAGTACTATATCAAGCATCTCCAAAATCACCGTAATGGCATATACACGTCAACTATCCAGTACTGTTAAAAAACAATGCGCGACAAAAATTAGCAGCAAGCCTCCTCACTACACGTGTAAAATATAAGAGTCACAAATGAGCATATTTTCGTACTTCACCACAGCCTCCACAACACTCCATGTAATATTTTCCAAAACAATTACCAAATTTCAGGTATTAAAAGAGGGTGTATTGATTCAATCCCACAATTGCACCAGTTTTGGGAAATTTCACCTCAATGTGGTCTGTGATTCCCACAAATCTATTCCTAACACATTAAAATCCACTGACTTTTAACACCATTTTAGCCACAAAGAATTAGCACATTAGGGAATTTTTAGCATGATTATAAAAGATCATGTGGTTCTTAAATTGGACACTTAATACATAAGCACTGACATGTGTTTGGTACGTATAGTATAGGGCACAGTGCAATGATTATGGGATTGGTTCAAAAACACCCTCGAGGGGTATAATAACACAACAGCTTTATAAAAGAGCACCACTTAGCATTCTCTAACACTGCCACTTTGCACATTTCCTTTGGAACTATACTAGACAGGATATTTACCCTGCCACTGGCTCAGCTTCTACCCTATTTCAAGGCTTTTAGAGATTTTGAAATGTATTTGTTTTTTGTGTAGTAATTAAAAATAATCATTAGAATTAAAGATAGCCACCCCTAAAAAGCTAATAAAAAATTGCGAGATGAAACGGATATGTTGTTTTCATTTTCATTGCAGTAAATTATGCACAGTGTACAGTGTCATAGGAAACTGTGTGATAACAAAAATTCCGGATCCGGAATTTTAAAACAAAAATTGTGAATTCTATATGAAGGACTCGGATTTGAGCTTAATTATTTCACACATTGATTAGTACATCGACAAGCAGTATGTATATGACAAAAATCCCAATTTGTTTGAAAAATGAGTGCGTCCTCATCGGGAAATCTCTCGAGTCAGCCTTTAACAGATAAAGAGCTATTCCGTTCTAGCTTAGAGATGTTGAATTGTAAAAAAAAGCACCCAAGTCTTCATCAGGGGATTCCAATATGTAATACTAAGCCTAGTGAAGCAAAATTTGTACAGAAATGGATTTAGAATGGGGACATAATTATATTAGTCCGTCCTCATCATTAACTCACTAATACCTTGATGAATCAATTAGTGGAATAATGATAAGAATACCATTACAGTCCCTATTTATATAGCATCAACAGATCATTTTCATGTTTTTATGGTAAAGGGATTTTTTTCTGGTGAAGGAGTTGTTTCCCCTTCACCTTCAGGGGTAGCGCTGCATGTAAAAGTAAGGGGTCCAGTGGAAGAAAATTGGACCCCTGTAACCCCACCTTTAAGTCTGTAAACAAGGGGTCCAAACCAGAAACAAGGGGTCCAATATGATTAAATTTAAGTGGTCAAAAATGTTGAATTCCCTAACCATGGCATAACTTCCAATAGCTCCACGTCATGATCAAAGTTACTATTAATTCACTCGATCGATGAATGGGCAGTTGAGGATTGCCTCTCTAAGTTTAATAATTCCCTTCAATCAAAATGGCCTATCTCGACTTGCACTCAATCTCCCCAAATATTTGACACAAACAAAAATCAAGAATAGAGAAATCATCAAACAGAACACGGAAAGGCAGACAGACAGAATGGCAAACAGAATGACCTAACTTTTATCAAATACAAGTTTTCACTAAATTTTTTTGAATATTTTTCTTTCAAGTTTGCCGTTCCTCCACCTTTGAATCCAAAGTTCCTAACATTTTTTGGAGCAGCATACAAAAGGGTTTCACACAGGCCGTCATGTCTGCAATTCTCATCTGTAAAATTGTAAGCCTAGCCCTAGAATACATCGCCGATAAACAATAGTTTTTACTTCTGAAGAAATTATTCGAAATGCCCACTAATCAACAGAAAAACATCATTCGAGGGAGGTACTAACAAATTACAGGGTTTTGCTTTTTTGAAAGTTTAAAAGGGTGAAATTCTGAGGAAGTTTTGCGTCAACATCACTAATATATCCGGTCCTTGTCGGCCACTTTGGACTCCCTAGCATGCCAGACTGGGCAGACTCCTTAGTATTTCATAAATGTGTTTGCAGAAATGGTTTGCTGTTTGCGTTGGTATACAGTAGTTTATGAACTTTATGTCAGTAATGATTTTTTGCCTTGGCTAACCCGTTCACATCGGCAACTTCAAAGGGCAGTTTTATTAATGAAGACCTGGTGATGGATATCTGACGGTTCGGCAAAGAAAACAGCTGAGACAAATTGCGCTTTAAAAATATTAGGTTTGGAATCAGTACCAATTGTTATCTCCAGTAAGAAGTTGGGAGGGTTTCAATTCCACATGTACAAACACGACTGTGTGGTTTTTGCCTGCGTCCGTTGAAATTTTTGGACCCCCAACCCCCTCCGATTGTGAAACTCAGTGCGTCCATAATTAACTAATTTTCCAAAATCGGCGTCCTGGACGCATAAACGCAGAACAACGCGACCCCTGTTCACCTTCCCTCAGTTTCTCACGCTTGAATACAGAATATAAATTGCTTGTTTCACGGTCATGTCACTCCTGTATACACACAGAGTATATACATGTTTTTTTTTTCAGTTTCCTATTGAAAACGGCATGCATGAATTCACACAGTTTAGTGGCTCCGCTTCTAAAGTGGTTGACTTTTCCGCCATTTTCCGGATTTTGTTATGGCTATTGCATTCTAAATAATTCAGCGTGTCATACATATTAGAACATACTGAAAAAAACATAAATGTTGAATAATACAATGATAAAAAATCATAGAAAAATTTTTTTTTTTTTTTTTTAATACATTTAAAAATAATCATTCTTCAATTTACACCATATTTGTGATCGGCTATTTTGCTCAAAATCTTAATGGTCAAAATATATTTTTAAACAAAAAAAGTTCCTACTTTGGATGGAACACCCCAATAGTTGAGAATTCCATATTTCTAAGCTTAAGGTCCACTGAACCCTCGGGCCCTCTGGTCAGTTAACCTAGCACTATCCCTTGTCGTGTTTCATGATCAACCTTGTTTAGGGATATATTTCATATCAAGTCGCTCGCTTGGGTTTTTGAGCATTTCAATCGAATGCCTTGTTGGGGTATATTTTCATCCGAGTCTCGCTTAGGGGTATCTTATCTGTTTGGGCTTGGGTAACATCCTTGTTTTAGGTCGGTTTGAAGAAGTTTTGGAATTCTAGCTTAAACTGTCTTTTTGAAAGTCAATTCATGTGCGTGCTTACGAAAAAATCATTTACATAGAGTTATTTTGTGCATTAAAGCTAACGTTCATCAAAGAGCTTTCCTGTTCAAATTATTACACATTTTTAAAGCACATACTTGTATGGTCTCAAAATTAATTCTTTGTATATATTTTTGCGGGTTTCTTTTTCTTTTGCTACGATCTCGATGTAGCATCGCTCTATAAAGCATTTAAATGTATTGTATGAATGTTGTATTTTTATTTTTTGCTTACGCACTTTGAGGGCATTTTTTTTGCCTTCAAAACTTGGAGCATTTTGCTTAAAACCATGTGCAGCAATTATACGTCCTGCAAAAACGTTGGTTGGTTCTACTGGTGGTGTGGCTTTTTTTGCTTAAAACACGTCTACACAGGAAGCAGGTACTTCAGAGTGATTGCGGATCACATGTTTGTGTTTGTTAAATTGGTTTTTGCTTATTTACTGTGGCTTTTTTTTTTTAATTTTTGCTTAACTGTGTAAAATGAACTATTTTTTTAGACAACTAGATTAAACTGGTTTGTGTGTGGTGTTTTTTTCTTGAACTGTGTTTTGTTTTTTTGTAATTTTTGCTTAAGGAAATTGAAAAATTCATCATCAACAATCAGGTTTTTTGTGGCATGTTTGTAACAGTACAGGTATCCTAACCCCCCTGCAAATGATATGACCAGAAGCCCCTAATAGTGCAGAATCGGAAATTTTTAGTCATTACTGTCCGTTCTGACATCCTTCTACAACACGTACGTGAATGAGAATTTCGTATCTTTGAACACTGCCGTTTCTTCCTTTTCTGTTAATTCTCCAGTTTGAAAAGTAAAACTTATGCGATGCCTGAGAATTACCCTTCACTTTTAACCTATTCCTGCAAATTTCAAATATTTCACTCTTTTTTGTTAACACTGATAGCGTCTTTGAACTGTCGGCCTAAAATGGAACGCAGTGTTTTAGTTTTTTAGACAACTAATTAAACTGTTTTTATGGTGAACCGGGCTGGTCTTTAATGGAACAAAGGTTGCAAAGTATATTCTGTAATTATGTTTAAAAAGAAGGCTGAGGCAGATATTTTCCGATGAGGGCACAATCAATTTTCAGACAAGCAAATCATGTTTTTTGGGCATATACGTAATTGATTGTAGATCAGAATACTAATCACGTGTGAATATAAGCTAAATTGAAGCCTTCAGATGAAAATCCAACGGTGTTTAAAGAATTCTGGTTTTTGGTTATCAAAACAACGCATCCTATGGCACTATTATATACTGTGCATGTTGACTGTATTCAAATGAAACTGATTCATCTCTAACTTTGGAATTAAGCATTTTAGGTGACTATCTTTAATTCTGCATGACTATTTTAATTTCTACCCAAAAAAATATATATTTCGAAAAATCCGCTCTGAGTCGCCTTTATTGGTGGACTTAATTCTTTCTAAAGTTCCACACAAGGAAAAAACTTCACCCAAAGCTTACACATTAGATGGAATGTGACGATTTGTTATGTTTATAGGCGCCCCCTTGTGTTTAGAGAGAAACTGGCAGGCAAAAAAAGCACCTATACTTTGCATGGGGAAATTCTGTTTTTTTGCTGTAACGCTTTTGTTTGATTAAATAATAATACTAACTTTCCTTATCAATATCATAAGCGAATGCCTACACTGCATTTTGTGACAATTTAGATCATGAAAGATTCTGCAAGTAATTTATAACCAGAATTTTATGTGGTCCCTGCCACAGAAACTACTGTAATATTTTGCCTGCCCGAAAAAAAACATAGGCGTCCTGAATTCAACAAGGTACGGCATGGTCACATCATCTATACATAGTTTTTTTTTGCAGAAACAAAAACATGTGATGGAGCATTTAAGTGTGATATGTGAAATCTCTCCTCATTGCAACCTTTAATCTTCCAAATAATGAGTGGGTCCTATATCTATAGCTGTAAATTTTGCTTGTGTAACTCGGGGGGGTGTGTTGCTATTTATTTATAAAGTTTGGGTCAATTAAATCAACAACAGCTCGCTTTTGACACGATAACGTGCCCACACGCATACCCGCTGTTCCTGCCGCAAATTATGCTGATTAAAGCATGTTTGCCATGGTAATCAACTGCTAAATGAATTACCTGAGAGCCTGAAACTTGACACCTATTGTTTTGGAAACAATTTTTCGAGATTTTATGGCGACAAACCTACAATGTAGCAAATCTTAGGGAGTATCATATACTTAAATTTCCCCAAAACATCCTTGGCTTTTTTCCATACTTTTCCAAACAATACGGGACAGCAAAGAGGTGAAAATAAAGATATTTGCCATTGCTTTTCGAATGTTTGGTCAAATTTTCCATAAAGGAACACAGGGTGCAAATGTGGGATTGACTAATACAACAACCGTCGGATGTAACACCTAGCCGGGGCTGATTCCAATAAATAGTCTAGTACTTACATTTTGAATAAAAGAAATACCAAAAAAAAGGTGGATCCTAAACCTATTTATGAGTCATATCTGGGATAACACTGGGAAATTTTGAGCAAAGTCACTTTTTGTTGGAAAAAGACCAAAAAGTTTTTACCGGGTTTTCCCAAACAGGTCTCTTTTTAACCCGTGTGTTTAAAACCAAACGTTCAACATCGTTGATCTAACCACAACTGCTCTCTAAAAAAGAGACATTTGGCTTGAGTTCGTGCTTTTCTGGTTCGTGGATCTTTATGGCCCTGCCACTGGTGTCTTTATATTACCCAATTCTTTCTGTCTGGCCTGCTTTTATTAGTCCCAAAGTAGGACGTATTATCAAAAGTTTCCTCATTCTTTTTGGTTTACTTTCGTGTTTTCTTGTTTATTCTCCCTATAAAACAAAGAATGTGTCTTGGGAATCCAATAAAGAAGTCGGTTGTTTTGGTGTTAATAATTGATTGGTTTACATTCTGGGTTAAATTGAGCGTTTGATCGGGAGGGCTAACTCTGCTAATTAAGTGAACTGACTGATACTATTTGAAAAATACGAAGTAATTGCGACATAAAACAAGAATCACATTTTAACAATCTGAAGTTCAAAATTGATTACCATAGCTCTTCAATGGTTCAGTACCAATCAATAACACATCAATAACCCAATATTGATTATGTTACAAAATCCAATGTCACACAATCATTTACAACGGTACACTGCAACTCGGACCAACATCCAAATTTGTACTCCCCTTTTTGAACGAATCATATCTTTGTTTCTACATATCGCATTGAATGAATAAGGAAAATAAAGCTTATTTAGTTAGCTTTAAAGAGCATACCACAAAAAGACCCATGCGTACTTAAGTTATTTACAAAATGCCTGTGTTTCGATTGTTACATTTTTTTTGGGACAAGCCTGTAAACACAATTGTGTTAGTAAATTTAACCACTTGTAAAATAACCATAATGAGGTGAACCAAGCGGGCTTTTCACTTTGCATCTTCTGATTACTATCAAAGCTGGCCTCCCATGTGAAAATGGGTCCGATGCGTCACTACACAGTGGCATTTAAAACTAATCCAAACAAAACGGGATAGCCATAGCGCCACTAAACCCCTCTGCGTAAATAAAGCGGTCAAGTTGTCTTGGGCTGGACCGGTGATTAGATCATCTTGGTTGCGTGAAAGCATCTTTATAAACTCCTTGGCACTTAAGAGACTGTTGTACATATTGAAGCCAAGGAATGGAAAATTGCCATCTTTTGGGGGGGCGGGGAAGCTAATATTAAATGTCAAAAAAGTTTGAAAATTGGCCCTGATATATGGATCCTCATGACATCTGGCATGCTCCCCCGCGTCCCCCAAAAGTATACCTCATTTTAAGGAATATTTATAAGGTAGAACATAAACATCCGCACTGCAGGGGCTAAAGCAAGTATAAGCCAAGACATTGTTGTAAACCTTAGGATTTGAACTCCTGGTGTATTTGGGACATACTACCCTCATTCATTTAGGTGTCCACTCCTCAGAATACAAACTGACATTGTAACACCAGAGGTGTTTTGAACCAATCCCTAATGCATTGGCAACTTTGCTGTACTGTAAACTCAATGTCAGTTAACTTAGGGAGAAAAATTGTACAAGAAGCTAGGAGGACCACAAAACATTTCATACATGCGAAAAATTCCCTTAGTACTACACTTTGGGGCAAAAATAGTGTAAAAGTCAGGGTTTTTTAATGTGTTAAGATACAATGGGGGATCACATACCATCATTGGTGTGAAATTTTCCAAAACGTGCATTGTGGGATTGACTAATTACACCCGTCTGATGTAACACCTACCATGGCTGATTCCAGAAAAGTCTAGTACTCTCTCTCTCTTCGCCTTTTTAGAATAAAAGAAATACCAAAAAAAAAGGGTGTGATCCTAATCTATTTGAGTCAGTCTGGGGATACAACTGGAAAGTGAGCAAAGTCAAGTTTGTTGGAAAAAGAACCACAAACGTTGGCCATTGTTAGTTGTTTTTATTCCAAAAGTGCATATTTTCTTGAATGGTAGTTTTCCCAAACACCCAAGCATACACAAACATGGTAGCAGCCTGGACTAACACCTTCTGCAATGCATATTTAGTTACAATGGCATCTATTTAATCATTCACCTCATGTTTATAGCAAAAAGATAAAGGCCTGCCTATTGCTAACACTCAAATGAATTTCCATGATTTCTGTCCTTCTTATACGCTAAACTACTTACAATGGGTGACATGAGACAAAAATGTGCCTTGTGTCTTGAAGAGCAGCTCTTTTTCATCAACAAATAGGCAGGCCTCACGCAATTTTGGATCCTTCTCCATATACACTGTACGAACGGTCAGTTTAATTTGGGGGTGTGGGGTGGGGGGAAAGGGTTCTGGAGCAGGGATAATGTGCCCCCGCTCTATAGTTACGCCACTTGTATAGAAGGTGTGGGTGCAAAATCAAACACACTACCCACGGCAGATGCTTGCGTGATGTACGCCAGCCACATTCTTGTGACAAAAGGTGCGCATAAAAAAAAAAAAAAAAAAAAAAAAACCCCCACGGCCACCCCCCCAAAAACACAACACAAAATACAACCGAATACTTTCCCACCGCATCTACCGACCTGCCAAATTCTTTTTTGCCAGGTGATTAACAAATTCATCGGACTATCTTGTCACCTGTTGTTTTTGTGTTATAAAGATAAAAACTTGTATTTTTTTTTTTTTTTTTTTTTTTTTTTTTTTTTTTTAATTTTTTAGGTTTTTTCTTTTTTTAAAATTTTCAATATTTCCCCTAATCCATTTAGTCCAAATAAGCATTAATTTCTTCACAATTACACTTTTGCTTTAACATGTAGAAAGAACATAATGTTAACTAATTTGCTAAGCATTTCTCCAGTTCTTCAAATGAACAATTCAAAGTTCAATCCTAATCGTACAAGCCTATTTTGTAAACCCATGCGCCCCGAATATAATCAAAGTACTCCTATTGTGGTGGAGCAATTTGTGACACTGGATAAAACTTCAGAAACATCTCTGATGCCCAAATAAACTATAATGCTTTTCCATACAGTACTATCATTATCTAAACAATCCATCAATCCCCCTCCCATAAATTTTAGTTCTGTGATTGAAGAAGAACCCCATAACTTAAAACAGAATAAACCCCTGGCCATATGTTTCATCACTAATTGGTAACTGGATCCCCTGTTAAGTATCATCATTATCTTCACACTTTTGCCACTCTTAACTGCTTCAACATAATTGATGCAAGATTTGAAGAAATGTTCACTCATGCCTCAAGTCATATTAGATGAGTATCTTGGGAGAGTGTGATCTGCGGGTTTAGATAGTCACCTGCAAGAGGTCCCTGGTTCAAGTCCTTGGCATGGTCACTCCACCGGATTTAATTAGTACTAAATTCTTGAATGAATTTGTATTTATATTTAGTAATTTAAAACTACAAGTCAGATGCAGCAAAGTTCTTTGGATTGGAATACGACATGTGAATATCCACCTAAGTTTTATGGCAATTACGTCAGACAAAAATGTAAACCAAAATAACCACGTCTCTTTTCTTCTGTAAGTCTGTCAATTTAACAATTTCCTTCCCCATCTATGGTCAGATAAGTACTGAGCGTTATTTATTAATGCCTCAAATATTAATATGTGTTAACCTCGTCTACCGAAAGGGGGGGGGTGTGGTTACCACCCCCCTTCAGGTTTTTTTCCCGGCTTGCTAAAAGCCGCCCCCTTTTGGTGCCAATTATTTAAAGCCCAATAATGGCACTTTTTTGAAGAGCGCCCCCAATTTCAAATTTGATATTTGGCACAGTTACGTTGGTGATTGTCTTGGGAAACTATATGCGAACAAGAATGCAAAAAATGCCGTATTATATCATAATTAAGCGATTTTGTAATTAGAATTTGGATCCCAGATTGGACTTAGGCAGAGCTGTAAATGCTTACGTTTATGTCCTTCCATGATGAAATATTGCCACCGTCGAGAAATAACCTCTACCTTGGGCAAAGGAACCATGAAATCTCTCATTTCCCCTTCGGTGTGTATTTGTGTTTGAGTGTTTGTTTGGGTGTTGCAACAGGGCTCTGATTAAGCTGCTGCCTTGAAGTTTCATTGTTTCTGCTTGATTAGTTTGTTGTATTCTCTGGCATTTAGCTATGGGCGACGATAAGAGACTGTGTAAATTTGGAAGCCAAGATGGAAAACTGGACATCTTTTGGGGGCGGGAAAAGCTCATATTAATGTCCAAAAAGTTTGGAAGTGTGGCCCCCTGATAGATGGATCTCATTGACAAATCTGGATGTCACCTTCCCCAAAAGTAATCATTTTAGGATTACTATAAGAGTAGACAAACAGCAGCACTGCAGGGGCTAAAGCAAGTATAAGCAAGACAGTTGGGTGATGAAAACCTTAGGATTTGAACGCCTGGTGTATTTGGACATACTAACCCTCATTATTTAGGTGTCATACTCAGAATACAAACTGACAGTAACACCAGAGGGTGTTTGAACCAATCCCAGAGTGCACATTGCCCTGTACTGTAAACTCAGCAGTACTTAGGGATTAAAACGTGTACAAGACGCTAGGAGGACCACAAAACATTTCTAATCATGCGGAAAATCCCTTAGTACTAACACTTTTGGGGCAAAAATGAGTGTTAAAAGTCAGGGTTTTAGTGTTAAGAATACCGAATTTGGTTGGGATCACATGACCCTATTGGTGTGAAATTTTCCAAAACAGTTGCATTGTGGGATTGACTCAATACACCGTCTGATGTAACACCTACAATTGGCTTGATTCCGAGGAAAAGTCTAGGTACTATGCATTTTAAATAAGAACTTACCCAAAAAAAAAGGTGGATCCTAATCCTATTATGAGTCAATTCTGGGGATACAACTGGAGGAAAATTGAGCAAAGTCAATTTTGTTGGAAAAAGACCAAAAGTTGGCCATTTTCAGTTGGTTTTTTCCAAAAGTGCCATATTTTCTTGAAAAGGGAGAGTTCCAAACACACAAGCATACACAAACCATTCGAAAGCCTGGATTAACACCGTCTGCAATGCATATTTATAGTTTACAATGGCAATTATTTATTCATTCACTCATTGTTGATAGCAATAAAGGCCTGTCTATTGCTATAGCACCAAAGGGAATTTCATTATTTCTTTCTTTTATACGCTAACTACTTAGCAAGGGTGACATGAGACAAAAATGTGCAACAGTTGTGTCTGAGCGCATCTTATTTGTTAATCAAACAAATAGGCAAGGCCTCATGCAAAATGTTGGATCCTTCTCCATAGACACTGTAGAAGGCAGTTTATTTTGGGGGGGTGGTTTGGGGGTGCTGGGGGAAAGGTTCGAGCAGGGAGATGTGCCCCGCTTAGTTACGCCACTGTATAGAATGGCTGTGGGGCGCAAATGCAAACAAACATACCACAGCAGATGCATGCGTGATGTAGCACAGGCACATTGCTGTGACAAGAGGTGGCATTATAAAAACAGAATTACTCACACGCAGATAACGAAAAGCCAAAGATTTTTTTTTTGCCTGGTGATGAACCAAGTATAGGACTATATGGGCAAATGGGTGTTGTGTTTATAAAGAGATAAAAACTGTATTTCAAAATTTGTAAAGCATGTAAAAATTAAGCAGAATGCCTTTACTTTCCCTCATGTATTTAAAAAATTTTCATTTTGGCCCCCTGAACACATTTAGTACAAATAAGCATGATTGCTCAAAATTTACTTTTGGCTTTACATTTAGAAAGAAAATAATGTTACTATTTTCAAGCTTTTCTTTTCTATCTTTTCTTTTTCTTTCTCCCATTTTTCAAATGAACCGTTCAATCCTAATCTTAACAAGCCTATTTTTGTAACACCAGCTCCCCCTAATATATCAAAGTAACTCCTATTGTGTGAGCATTGTGACACTTGGATAAACCTTCAGAAAATCTCATGATGCCCACATAAAGCTATAATGCTTTTTCCATACAATACATAATTATATAAACCAACCATCAATCCCCCTCCCATAAATTTTAGTTCTGTGACTGTGAAGAAGAACCCATAACTTTAAAACAGAATAATACCCTGGCCCTCTTGTTTTCATCAACTAATTGGTAAACTGGACCACTGTTAGTATCATCATTATCTTCAACACTTTTGCCAATCTAAATGCTGCCAAACCAGAATTGATGCAAGATTTGAAGAATGTTCACACATCAGGAGGCCTCAGTCATATTAGATGAGTATCTTGGGAGAGTGTGATCTGCGGGTTTAGATAGTCACCTGCAAGAGGTCCCTGGTTCAAGTCCTTGGCATGGTCACTCCACCGGATTTAATTAGTACTAAATTCTTGAATGAATTTGTATTTATATTTAGTAATTTAAAACTACAAGTCAGATGCAGCAAAGTTCTTTGGATTGGAATACGACATGTGAATATCCACCTAAGTTTTATGGCAATTACGTCAGACAAAAATGTAAACCAAAATAACCACGTCTCTTTTCTTCTGTAAGTCTGTCAATTTAACAATTTCCTTCCCCATCTATGGTCAGATAAGTACTGAGCGTTATTTATTAATGCCTCAAATATTAATATGTGTTAACCTCGTCTACCGAAAGGGGGGGGGTGTGGTTACCACCCCCCTTCAGGTTTTTTTCCCGGCTTGCTAAAAGCCGCCCCCTTTTGGTGCCAATTATTTAAAGCCCAATAATGGCACTTTTTTGAAGAGCGCCCCCAATTTCAAATTTGATATTTTGGCACAGTTACGTTGGTGATTGTCTTGGAAACTATATGCGAACAAGAATGCAAAAAATGCCGTATTATATCATAATTAAGCGATTTGTAATTAGAATTTGGATCCCAGATTGGACTTAGGCAGAGCTGTAAATGCTTACGTTTATGTCCTTCCATGATGAAATATTGCCACCGTCGAGAAATAACCTCTACCTTGGGCAAAGGAACCATGAAATCTCTCATTTCCCCTTCGGTGTGTATTTGTGTTTGAGTGTTTGTTTGGGTGTTGCAACAGGGCTCTGATTAAGCTGCTGCCTTGAAGTTTCATTGTTTCTGCTTGATTAGTTTGTTGTATTCTCTGGCATTTAGCTATGGGCGACGATACGAGATTAAATTAACCAGTTAGGAGTATTATTATTAGCTTGATTTGCCTGAACCAATAAAACACAAAGGATGAGTTTAGACACGTACATGGCGCTATTTCCCATTGGGAAGGCCGTTTCCAGCAGACGATGAAGTATGATCGGGGATCCCGATAATAATATTCTAATTACAAAATTCCTTTCGTGTGTGAGACACAGACATTTTCGAGCTTTACCATTCCACAAGGTATGGGTTACTAGCCAGTTACCAATGACCCATGTAAAAATTTCAAATTGTGTGAAATTGGGGGCGCTCTTCAAAAAAATGTGCTAATATTGCTTTAATGTAAATTGTCAATTTCCAAATGTTCGCTCCTTTTCATCCAAAAACAAACATCCACCAGGGTATAGGTAAAATACAGGGTGATCCCAAGTGATGGATAGGGCGGTTGGACACCCAACCCCCCCTTTCGGGGAGAGGGGAGAGAAGTACCAACATGCCTAACACAACAAGGAACATCACAGACAACTTGATTTTGGTCCAATAGATAGCTATGGTCCTCTTCTTTCCATTGATACCCAAAATGAGACCAACATGCCTAGCATTATGTCACAATGCTTATCATAAAGTTTGCATGTTCAGCAAAACTGCCAATTTCCATAGACACACAGTGAAAATTCAATTTTTAGCAAAAGGTGAGGAAAATCAGATTTTCATTGACCGTTTTGCTCTACTGGATGGGAAATGCTTTAGAGATTTTGGACCGAAATTATGCTTCAGGACCAGCGCTCCAGGACATTGGTCCGGGCGCAGCTGGTCCTGGAGCATAAATGATCTGGAAAAATATTTTAAGTCAAATAGGATCCAGGAGCATATTTGAATAAGCAAATGGTCCAGGAGCATGTGGCAAATATGCTCCTGCGAAGTATGTTTGATTGAATTAGAATATTTCTCCACTGCTCCAGGAGCATATTTGATATGCTCCTGGACCATTTGCGTAGTCAAATATGCTCCTGGAAAGCAATTTGACTTAGAATATTTTTCCAGATTATTATAGGCTCCAGGACCAGCTGCTCCAGACCATATGGTCCTGGCGCAGCTGGTCTGGAGCATACTTTCAGGCCAAAACTCTTAGAAGAGCATGGGACATGACTAGTTTTTATATGACAGCATTTTAGAGCGATAATAAGTAGTTGAGTCGCTTAAAATTGCGAAAAGCAATTCCCCCTTATATTCAGATTTTCGTCCTTTCCTAACTATGACGTCATGCGTTGATGTAATAATGGGGATGGTGGTACTTATTTTGGAAAAAAGAAACTCTAAGCTATCATTTGGCACCAAAAGTTACAGGAATCAGGTTTAGTAACGAAATCACAGGGAGGTGGTAACCACTCCCCCCCCCCCCTTCGGGAGTTTGTTACAAAAAAATAGCTCAGGTAGACGTAGCGAGGGTTAAGAGGCATTTCATGATCAACAGCCTTGTGTCCAAAACTATTAGCCTTTTAAACAAATTAGGATGTTGTATCATTGTGGCTAGGTAATGTCTAGTCTAAATGGTTTGGGGGCAACCAAGACTTTCCACGGATGTAGAAAATTAGTGCATCATCAAATAGCGCTAAAATGTGTTTCTGGGGAGTATGACAAGAAGAATATTTTCACCAATTCAACAACATATAGTGAGCATTTACCAGGATTAGCTTGAATCTTTGTAGCCCTATATTGTGTAACTATCAGGCAGAACATAGAGAAACTATAGCTAATTGTCTCAACAATACGGATATATCGGTGTATATTCTAACACCATCTAACTTGATTACCCAGCTGTACTAACTGATCTTGCAGAAGAGAAGCAGGGGTCTGAAGTGTGTATGCCCCATCAATTTCTGACAGTCTGGGCCCAATTGAAACCCTAACAGAAACAAAATAAATTTTAGTATGACAATCCTACGGGAGTACATGCCATACTGTATTTAGGTAGGATCAGCGGTATAAAATGGTCTTACAGAAAAAATGACCATAAAATCAAACCCCCTGAATCAATATTAAAGCAATATTAGCACATTTTTTGAAAGAGCGCCCCAATTTTCAAAAATTTGAGATTTACATTGTTGCCATGGTAACTGGCTAGTAAACTATACCTGTAAATGGTTAAGATCGAAAATGTCGAAAATGTCACAAACGAAGAAATTTTGTAATTCAGAATAATTATTATCGGGGATCCCAGATAATAATTAAAACGATGCTTGAACGGCTTCAAATGTGAAATAGCCGGGAAATAGCCCGACATGGACAGGTATACCTCATCCATAGTGTTTAATGGTTCAGGCACAAGTAAGTTAGAGGTTATTTTCAAGAGGTGGCACCATTTCATATGGAAGGATTGCATAAACGTAGCATTCGCTCTGCCGTAAGTCCAATCTGGGATATCCCAATTCTATTACAAAATCGCTTATGATAAATACGCAGTTCTTAGCATTATCGTTTGCAGGTATAGTTTCCTAGACAATACCAACGTAAATGGTCCAAAATATCCAAATTTGAAAATTGGGGCACTTTCAAAAAAGTGACCAATATGCTTTAAGTCCAAACTGATTATGTTTTTTTTTTTTTTTGTTTTTTTTTTTTTAAGGGTAAGGATTGAAATCTCTCCACAAATTTTTTGCAGTTTCAAGATGCCTGATTTGTGTCAGTGTTTTTTATTTTTTTAAACTTACTAATTTTTTAAATAAATAATTGTTCCCAGCTAAAGGGAAGTGCTTTTAACTGAAAACTTTAGGGAGTGTGAATAAACAAAATACCTAAAATCTTCACATTGGCTTTTTAATTCAAGTTTTAGTTCTTTAGAAAAACTATTTAGGGAAAATAATTTAGGGAAAATAAAAAACACTATATTCAATAGAAACACTCAATCTGCAAAAATCTAACGTGGAATTTCTAAATTTGCCTTTCCTTCTATGACACTTATTGCATCACCCCCAAAAAAAAAAACCAAAAAACTGGGATGGATAGTTTTTCTAGGAAATTATGAAAAGGGATCCTTCAGTAATTTCACAAATTACTTCAACAAAAAGGGTTGTTGCGACCACCTGTTCTGAGTTGAGACACACAAAAAAATAAAAAATTGAGGATTTTTTATATTTCTTTAACCATTAAAAACAAACAACATCTTATAAATCTCAAATTGAGAAAGATTGAAATAAAAGTGTAGTCTTTCACAAAATTGCCCCATTTGGTCATTTTCTATAATGCCCAAATCAGCCCCTGTACAAGTCTATAGGGAATTTGAAAACGCATAACGTGACATATCGATAACTATGCCTTTTTGGAAAAAAATTAAAATGCACACATGTTTGTTCCACCAATACCAACATTTCATGGGAATTTCAACAAGATCTGGGCACGAAGCCAATAATCCTACCTTAAAGTTATATTGTTTAATGACATTATTATTAACTTTATTCAACTTCTGGATGCATTGAGCTAGAGAGGGAGGAGGATTCAGTCTTGAAATGAAAAAGGCCTTCATAGTGATCATGGTTTGTACTGAGAGGTAGCTGAGAAAAATCTTAGTTCCCTTTCAGAATAACCAGTCTAATTTAGACCTTGGTTTAAACCATTGTTAGTCCTAAATGGGTGCGACCTTTTTTCCTTTCAACATACTCTGAAAGTGCGCAATAACGGGTGAGAAAAATTCCTAATGCCGGGCTGGAACGGTCCATCCATGAGAATTTTCCCACATCCGTTATTGTAAACTTTCTTAGTATGCTTGAAAGGAAAAAAGGTCCACCCATGTAGGACTAACCTGTTAAACCTGGGTCTAAAATTAGTATCCCTTTCAGAATACAAGCCTACATTCCGAATTGAAATTGAATGAGAACACTGCTAACCTAATTCAGCAGAAGTAACCTCCATGCATAAGCACCTTGTAACACTAACCACTAAATTGAGCTTGCTTATACAAATACATGTCAGAAACACTCATCTCCTGGCATGCATTTAACAACGACAAGAAGAAACACCATTAAGTAATTAAATATTACTTAGAGATAAATATGAGATGAAAGATTGCCTGTACCTGAATGCCTCAGGCAGACCAATATAACGCTTTAAGCGCCGACTAATGATGCTGTGCAGGTTTTTATATGCCATGTAGTGTATTGGCATTGTTAGAAATCTATGCAGCATTCTATTAATGGATGCTTTATTAATTTGTGCGTGGTGGGGACGGGGACCTTAGTCGGAGAGAACAATGAGGATGCAATACAAAATGAAGAACAACACAAGGGAAAAAATTTTAAGATGACATGATGAAAGGACGATGATGAAAAAATGTTACGGTGATGGTGATGATGATGATAAACACAAATGACATGCCAACAATGGGTTGTGGACAATATGAACATCTGTGTCCTTAATGCATGAAATTGGCAAGGCACAGCAAAAAAGGTGGAGCTCTAAACGTCCCACCTGGTAACCAGGGGAAATCATTCTTTAAACTGCCATTGGGGTGATTACCCTCAAAGAAACAAATGGCACAGAATAGCGTTGAAGTTCCACCAGCAATAGTTCCCACTAGCAAATCGCACGAGAGAGTTCTTGGTATTCAGCCATACTCCTGAGGGGAAAGCAGTCGATGGCAATCGCCCATTAACCTTTGCACCTCTGCCAAATTCAGAAAGTCCAACGCTATATGATTTGCGGGGTGAACCAGAGTTACTTTGGGAAAATAGTGCATGGTGGGATTGAAAAAACATGGATTCTCAATGACATGATTGCCTCAAAAGTCAAAACCACGCTCACCGATAATCGGCGCAGGTTCCTTTAAGGCGCCTCCTGAGGGGAAAGCAGCCCACTGGCAAAAAATGCACCAGCAATGGGTTCCTGGGGGGAACACGTCCCACCAGAACTCGCAGCTCGTGTTAAAACTTTTTAGCCCCCATGGGCCGAACCACCAAAATTGGGAAACATGAGAACTTGATTAGCTAGTTATTTAGGTTTGACTCTGGCGATTACCCGCTTTTGTGATTACGATGGCTTTCTTGACCCGGGCAAAGTTTTTTATCAAATAATTATTACCGGTATTTGTGATAGTCGCACCCCTGGAAATTGCCACCTTGTTATGGATCAGCCCCAGTTTTACACCGTGCACACATTTTTTTAGCTGTCTTGACCTATGATCTCCAAGAATAACTTTGGATAGACAGATGATAGTGAGTGAGTGGAGTATTAAAGTTAACGACAACTCAACACAATTGTGTTATATCGTGTTCACTACAGTTGTAATTTACATTAAATATAAAAAAAACAACGAAATTAAAAAACTCATTTCAAGTTCAAATAACAATTAACAATACAAAAGATACACATCATACAGGATGAACCAGAGGCATCACATATCATGGATAAAACACAAGATAACCAACTAATTGCAAAGACACACTTAGAAAACATGCTATCAATCAAAAAACAAGTGTCAAAAGATGTATTTACTGATAAAATTATAAAGATAAACATCATGAGAATGTGACAAAGGTCATCCACTCATCCATGTACCAAGCAAAATTTCTTAACTTCAAATACAGATAATCGACAAATCACATCAGAAACATCAAACGTTGAGATCCCCTTTACAGACCACATAGATGTCTCATACATGTACATTTTAAAAAATGGCTCCATACACTTGGGCATTCTGCCCCAAAACTGATGATTTTTAAAATTACATAACCAATTATACAGTAGGAAACCCTAAGAACATGCTACTATTACTATTACAAAAAAAAAAAATAGGTGGGTCTTACATATGTACAAATGTATTGATAAATGTTGTTTTTCATGATACAGTGATTTTAAGCTACATGTACTTAATGAGGTTAATACAACAGAACATTTAATAATACAATTACACAGCCGAAATCATTACACATTATAATATAATCCTTAAATTAAAATACAACCGTCTGTTCAAATAACAGACGAGTTGCCCCTTTTAGTTGCCGTTTACGACATGCAGGGGAAACCATCGGCCCCCAATTCTTAACCCCGAAACCGAAGGGGGCCCCCTTTAGTCGCCCTTTACGAAGTGCAGGGAACACATCGGGACGATTCTAAACCCCGAAACCCGCAGGGGGGTAGACAGATATAGAGAGACAGACCTTAGCCTATTAAAGGTGCTTGTTCCGATTTATGTCATTGTGTTCTCTACTTATATGAGAGCCTGGCATTTGCACATATGCCTTTGTGAGAGTAGCACCCCTGGAAAGCCACCTGTTCTGATCAGCCCCAGTTACACTTACCCACCAAATTTTTTAGCTGTATGACAGTTAATCTCCAAGTACCGTGGGAAACAAACTGCAGTTTTGATGGTGGTTTCACTATTTGTACTTAAATTGGTTAAAATTAAAAAAAAACGCGTGTTTTTTTGTTTTTTAAATTAGGGACTTAGAAAATGGATTTGGGGGCTCAAGTTTCGGAACAATGAGAAAAAATACGGCCTCTTCATCTGATATCAAAACGATATTACTTTCGGGTAAATCAGGGGTCCCACATTTACCAAAGATGATTCGGAAACACACAACTTATATATAAGTAACCGGAAAGTGATTTTAGCAAAAAAGGAAACAAAAAATAGTCACATAAATTGAACCAATTTGCCATCTGATATGGCAACAGCCATATTTGACATGGTGACCTCTATGACCTCTGGACCTACATATTTTTCATGTAAAGTATTGTGAATATCAATGAGGAATATTAAATTTAAAGTGGAAATTGGTGTTAGAAAATTCTACAGGCAACACACATAAAATTGTTTATAAACCTTAAATGCTCACATTATGCAATGCAAAGCAATTTAATCAAAAATCGTTGGTGATTACCAGTTCCGAAATTGCAGTTTCTTCCTAACCTTCGACAAAATTTAAAGAGAAACTTTATCTTTAGGATGATGAAAGGTGAATACACAGCACTGAAACCATTAGCAGTGAACATTCAACATGATCCCTGTGCATGACAAATTGTATTTTACAGGTATTCACAAGTATTAGATAACAAAAAACTAGCACAGGCATGACACAGACATGACAATTTAATGTCTCTTACCACCTGAGTATCATAAAACATTAATGCAAAACTGAGATGATACCGAGTTGTACCATAGACAGCGCAACCTGCTTAGCTTAGCCTAGAACCACAAAACATTAAGCTGGTCCTCGAAACCTTATTACTCTCACCTGGTTGTGCAATTCACCTGAAAACATTGTTTGTCAAATTACCACCTAGTAAGAGGCCAAGAAAACAATATTTGTTTCAGAAGACCACACATTTTTTGTTTTAAATTGGTCTTTTAGCGCATTATTTTGTTAGGTTTTTGCTCACTTGGATTTTTTTTTATTGGGAACAATTACAGCAAAAAATTAATAATGCAATTTTTTTTTTTTTAATCCCGTATTTCGCATTAGCATTTTCTTAACACTTACTGTGCTCAAGTGATCGAGATCTCGATCAAAAACATGTGGCAGGTATTATAAAAAGCTGCCTGTTGGTACATAAGAGGTGTTAAAAAAAAAACCACAGTTCGCAATTTGCATTTGCTTCACATTTCACAAACGTGTTTTTATTTTGCCTTATAGTGGGATTAAACATTACTTGGACAGGGATATTGCACACCTCATGTAAATGCAACAAGCTATGCGAAGTTCAGCGCAGCCTTTAACCAATTATGCATCCCAAAAAGAGGTGCTATATTTCTTCTGGCTCACATAGTCCATGTGCGCGCTTGGGTTCATTTCTGTCCACAAATAATAATCAGACTCTAATTCATAGTTGAATCTATTGTTACGCATAAAACGTGATGAATACCGCCAGCGAAAGCAAATGAATATATTAGCAAAAATTATTAAAAAAAAAAAAAAAAAAAAAAAAAAAAAAAAAATGCACATTTTAAGAATTTTAAGAACACTTTTGAAATAAAGTTTTAGCGATGAGATGGACAAAGCCAAGCCACTTTATGAAATTCCTGATACAAATTTTTCACATTGGATGGGGAGATCAGTATGTAATTGCTAGCATCTCTTTCTTGTCAACATTTGATCAAAGTGCAGAATATTACGTCAAATATCAATGATAACCTGTCAAATATTAAACACTTAACAGGTGACCGAGGGGTTTCACTCCATTGGTGCCCAGGGGGGGGGGGGGGGGTTCCATGGGACCCACCTAAAGGGACCCCCCTAAGGAAACCACCTTTCCCGAGGGAATTTTTTCACGAAATTATACCACATGTAAGGATCATAAGACAACTCCAAATCAGCCAATAAAAATGAGATTTGTATTGTGTGGTGCAAATTAGGGCCAAAACATTGTTTCAAAACACACAAAATTGGACAAAAAAGACGGAAAATTCAAATGAGCCTTTGGCGTACATCAAAAATTGTGTGAAAAACTTGATTTTTATGTTGACTCTATTATAGAAGACACAAATTACTTATATTTAACAACAAAACCAGCAGTTTTAGGGAATCCGGTATTTTTTAAGGGTGTTGCAAAATAACATCATTTCCCATAGAGTTTGTTACAGTAACAGTTTGGCAACGTACATGATGAAATGTTTGTTTCAGCACATAAAGGGTTAATCTTTTAGATGTTACTAATATTGTTTACTTACATGTATGTGTGACTTATATCAGCAAAAAAAAATTTGCTGTGGTTCCGGTTTAGTATTCTTATTTTTAAAAAATAGTCTCAAATGACTTCCGTTAGGCCCAAGGGGGGGGGGGGGTTCAGGGGACCCCATCAGGCTTCGAATTACCATTTTAGAATTACATGCACCGGTGAGTTACTTTCAAAAAATTTACATGCACAATGTAAAAGTACATGCACAGGCTAACATGAAAACATGGATTGGTGCTACTGCTAAACCTTTATTCATATCAGACTCTGGTACGTTTAGACTATTGACAGTTGACTCAATTTTATCATTTCAGCATCCAATGACTTTATGAAATAAGCTAAAACTGCATGTTATTAATTCACAAAGTTTAAATGTACATTGCACACGTGCATGCAGGGTACAAAAGTTACATGCACAGGAGAAGCTTACATGCACCCTGTGCATGTGTGCACCTGGGTAATTCGAAGCCTGACCCCACAATAACTCATTAACGCTTGGCCCCGATTTTAATTATTTTGGTATGCCAAGAAGCGCAGTTAAAAGTCGACAATTACAACAAAATCTTGGCACAAAAATCCCACACGTTAAGCGCCCAGCGCGAAAACAAATTTGGGGTCCATAGGACCCCCAATAATTGGTCAGTAGTGTAAGAAACACCCAAAATTACTTTTTATAACGGGGGTTATCGCTAACAATGGTGTGCAAAATATGTATTGACAGATAGCAGTAATCACCTTTTACAGCTTTCAACATGGTTACAAATATATTTGAATGTAATGTTACCACTCTTGCACTAATGTCTTCTTGCACTCGGATGTCATTGCCATTGCTTGTATTTGCTGTTTATTGCTATCTGAGCAGGCTGCAGGGCCAGAGGGGGTGCAGGGGGAGTCGGCAGTGGGTGGGCCCCCCCCCCGGGTTAAAATTTAGGAAAAAACAGGGATTTTTTGACGCAAAAATTAGGGATTTTAACCAATATGAGTACATTTGTACTGTCGCCCCTATGATTTTCGCATCCTATGATTTTACTCGGCGCCGCCCCTGTACTGAGTACCATAATTTCTGTGTTCATTCAAAGATATAATTGTTATTATGTTTCTGTTTGCACAAGTAATTAATGCTGTCATTAACTCTGTGTATTATTATTCCTAACAAAATGTTGGGTTTACAACAAATCATCAGGGCCTGTATCACATGACAACTATTTATGATTAAAAATTGCAATCCGTGATAAGTGGATCAATTACACTGTGCATATTTTCCGTAAGGCTTGCACTTAAATCCACAGGTAATTTGAGGTCTTAAAGATTTTTCTTTCACTCTTGGGTAACTATTACTACAGAGCAGGAATTTCACTGAAATTATGCATTCTGTAACTGCATAAACACAAAATCTAGAGATCGTAAGTGTCAGCGTGCACGTAAGAAAAAGAGTGAGTCTGTGGTGTGTTTGTGTGTTTCTTTTGCACATCCTATGTTCAACTTTCACCAAATCAGCCTCAAGCTCTGGTAAATTTTCACACAAACAACTCAATATAAGAAATGATCCTGCCTGCATGTATTAGGAGTCTGAACAGAACAAAATGCACCCGCCAACCCCCCCACCCCCGAATCGCTAATTGAGAATCTCATTTTCCATAAATACCAAAATGACAATGGGGGACCATGAAACCTCTTGTGTAATATGTTGCCAAAAGAAAACTGTTTGCTAGATATTTTAATTCAACAATATGTATTGTATTTGTTGAGGAACAAAGGGTGAATTTTCATGGCCGCACATGAATCAACAGGAAGTAATGCAGCTAGGGCATTACACGTGTAACATGGCTTCATAATATAAGGTCAAAGAAATTGATTTGATTTCAGGTTGCACATGCAAGACTCAATTTAATTCGAGGCTAACCTCCACGTAAACTATACTAATGTCAAGTACGTCAAAATACAGGCTTGCGTAAATTTCTGGATAATGCTTTTCTCTATGCCTCACTCCCAATCCAAAATTACACAGGCAAAAACATACAAATATATGGTATTGAAGGAAAAAAATCTCCAGATCCCCCCAAAACATTAATTGGTCATAATCCTATACTAAATGCAAATGGGGATAAAGTCCAAAATTTAAGATGGGAGAAAGTTCCAACTATGCGTTTTAAGCTGGAACAATCGAAATAAACTAACTCGCAGGAAATCTGAGGGTGATTGAAACTTCTGATAATGCAACAACTTCAAAAACTCTCAGAATCAATGGAAATTTTACAATCAAATCTTCCATTGAAATAAATATTTTGAGCAGTGGATCATCGGCCGAACTGTCCAATGAATTGCGTACCAAGATCTGTGTTCTCTGGTGCGAGCCTTGTTACAGCCAGTACTATAGGCAGTACTCATTCTTGAGTTGTGTTGCTATATAGGGCAAACCATCCATTGGATTGCGATACATGGGAAAGATCTTAGTAGCCATGGTGATTGAAGTTGTATAGGATCTCTAATGTAAAGCTATTAGAGACAGAGAAACTCGCCATAGATACAATTAAACTTGGCGGTCCCCAGGTTTCGCGATAATCAACTGTTTTTGTGAGTACCCGGATTGTGGGGCGCACAGAGTAATCAATTCCAACGTATTCTGGCCTGCCCAAGATACACTTACCCACCAGTTTGTTGAGCGCACCCTGGCCTTCGAGAAAAAGGGGGGCAGACAGAACATCGTGACAGACAGACGTGGCATATTAGAATATAGATACTGCCCGTTTGGCTATGATGCTTGTCCTTTTTAAGAGTAAATCAAATGGATAAGACTAATTATAAGCACACATACTATACTTGGGCCAACAAATATATAAAAAAGTAACTTTTTACGTTTAGAAGGACAAGGGGGGCCCCCCAGAGGGACACACACATGCTTCTTCAATCTGGCCCTATTCCAAGCCATATGCTGTCTTGAAATACGGTGGCCACATCCGATATAAAACCGCCACTCCTAATTTCTTATCACATAGCGAAAGCTGACTCCCTCAATACCTTTCAATTTTTCATGGTTGAATTTTATATTTGAACAGTGTCCAGTTTCCCATATCACGATCGCCGACTCTACTTTAAAAAAATAAAAATAAAATTAGATTCACCAAACACAGGAATTCGCAATAGCAAAGAACTGCTATGCATGTATTATGAACACTCCTTTTTGTAATTATGATAGAGTAAGGCTATTGTATGTTGAACTGTTCTTGTTATTAGCAATGCACAAAATCCATGCATCAGTTGCACATGATCCACACCACATCCTACCTGTGAGTCTGAACAATGTTACAGATTTTTGAAATTGATATTTAATTTTTATTACCACTTTTTTCATTAAAAGTGTTCCAAAAATAAACAATGTCTGTTGGATACTGCACATAAAATTTCAGAAATGGTGGTGAAGGTATAGTGTGGTTGCACGAGAGACATCAACCCATTAGCGATAAACTAGGTCACACAAGAAAGAGATTATGTTAAAGGATCCTAGACACATAAGGAAAACGGAGTAAGGCGAGTACTAGGAGAAAACCGAGGGAGCGAGCAGGATTGGAAAAACAAATTCACATCCAATCTTGACTATTCGGAGTGTAATAGGCGAGATATCACCACTTGATCAACTTGTACCAATCAGTCAGGCATATCACATATTTAAAAATCACCAAATAAGACAAGATAACATGTGTTGCTTAAATATCAAAGAAGATGTAAGTTTTAAGTGGGTATGTCTTATGCTTACATGTTGGCCAGCCTATTTGAATGTGTTGATTATGGGTGTATGCATTGTGGAGCATGTGCATGTGTGCACGCATATGCGAAGGTGTTGACTCAGGCTGTGTGTATGGCAATTTCTTCAGTGAATGACAATCATTTTAGTATCTACAAGGAATTTGGTAGAATGATAAGCTGTTGGCATTTTCATATTCATATGGTAAAGGGGTGGTCCTTTGTTCAGACTTTTGTGAACAAACAATAGTCTAGGTTTTTGAACGGCTCTTTTCAGAGTCAGTGAAAAGAGACATGAGGGAGTTTCCAGGAAGGTAGGTAAGGGTAAAGGGGACGGACTGTGTACACAAGGAACGGAGTGCCCATATCTCCTTTCGAAGCGATTGGGGCCAGACTTCTCCATGTAATTTTGCTGTAGTGGGGGATCGCCACACCACATCTACAGCGAGTCTGTTTACCTGCCAGATGAATAATGCCGGTACCCATTTATAACCGGGTAGAGAGGAGTTAATTGAGGTAAAGCGCCTTACTCAAGGACGAAACACATTGAACCCCAGCGGGGCTCGAACAGAACCTTTGGCGTGCGGGCCGAACGCCGGATCCACTGGACCACAGTGCCTACTTTTACCAGGAAGAAGCGCCCCCAATTTTTCTCGAACCCCGTTTTTTACATATTTGGAATGCTTACCAATGTATAGATCACACCTGAAGTGAATAAGCCGAATAGCATCTTTATGTAATAAGATGATGATTTAGTGAGTTTGTCATGCACCGACAGAAGTGAAAGTATGGTTTTCTATGGAGAACATTTACGATAGGGGGCAAGTTCAAAACAAGGTTTGCAGTTTTTTTTTGCACTGTTGTGTCATAATAAACCTTTGAAACTTGCTCGGTAGGTGGTCTACAACCGATCCAGTGAAAATTGAGAGAAATTGTATCCTAAAAAAATCTCCTCCTGTCACTTTAAGCTCTTGAGAATTTTTTTTTTCAGCAGGCAAGAGATGGGTGGCTATGCTCCTCTGTTAAGACCGGGTCCCCGTCTTGTAGCTGGAGCACAGTTATTTACAGAGCAGCGAGGCGGTCAGTTTATTATTAATTATTTATATTGAAGTCAAAACAGTTCTAACCGTGTTCAATCCAAACCTATTAAATACATGTTTTGTGATATTGCATTATTAATAAAATAATCGGTCCTCGGACCGCTTGTGTTGGCCTGCCGTCGCGGTTTGTGAATGATAGGCCTCACATGACCTTTGACCTTGATATGGGACCTTTGACCCTCATAAACAAAGAGGTTTGAATGTAAACACCATAAACCAAGTTTGGTTCCAATTGAACTTCAACTTTTCAGATGAGGTCAATTTTACATTTTCAGCCTATTTTACAACTTGACCTCACATGACCTTTGACCTTGGTACTTGACCTTTGACCTCTCAACAAAATGAGGGATCCCTGTTGCACCTATGACAAAAGTGTTGGGTCCATTGAACTTCAACTTTTCAGGTGAGGTGATTTCACAGTTTTCAGCCTTATTTTACAATTGACCTCACATGACCTTGACCTTGGTATGTACCTTTGACCTGATCAACAAATGGGATGCCAAGTTGCACCTGTGACAGACAGGTTTGGTTTACATCATTCAAGTATGTGGAATACAGGCAAATGTTAACCCGTTTTTCACAACAACAGACATCAACAACAGACAACAACAGACATCAACAGACATCAACAACAGATGGACAAAGTGATCCCTAGTGTCTTCCTGCCAGGGCAGGCGGACACAAAAATTACAATCTGAGCCTATACATCGATTTGCAAATCTGGGGTAACTATATACACTAAATTAGATCTGTACTCACAACACCACTAGTGACCCTCAGGGAAAAATTAACAAGGTACCACCCCATTACTAACATAAAGATTTCTCCATTTTATAGGAAGGGCCATCACCAAATA